>JASAMX010010350.1:0-10602 GCA_030248175.1 Microlaimidae sp. YZB2_3 | reverse complement strand
TCTTTTATTCACCGATTCTGCTATTTCTAGAATAAAGGTTAAGTGTCAACTAAATTTCAACACCTTTCCTGTTACTTAATTGTAAATTCTAGAATAGTAAACACGCTGGCCAACAGGAAAGAGATGATGTTGGCTCGCGATGATCACTCAACAAATTTCATAATAATACAAGTAGGAAAACAAACGCACAAGAACTTTTTGCTATAGTCTTAAAAAGTGATGAAATTTTTTAGCTGGCTTAAAGTGCAGTTTAAGAATCAAATTTAACCCAGCTAAAAATACTTTTATGAATCGAATTTCTATATCACCCGAAACAAAATATTCTTCTAATACTGAGTCGATTGAGCCTATTGTTGTTGTTGTTGCACTATTATATAACCTAAAACACTTATCACCCTTAAGCAGTTTATGCAAAGGGCAGGCGCTAAAACGAGTCAATTAAGCTGAAACATCATGCAAAAAATTTTCGCTTCGCGCAGATTTTTTTTATAAACAACCGGATTAAGCTGTTTAAATATATATTAGTGATGTTTCCTCAGTTTCAGTGTCTAAATTGAGTTTCGAGTACCGAAGCACTTCCTC
This sequence comes from Microlaimidae sp. YZB2_3, assembly GCA_030248175.1. NCBI lineage: Eukaryota > Metazoa > Nematoda > Chromadorea > Desmodorida > Microlaimidae > Microlaimidae sp. YZB2_3. Next base: position 10,020 of record JASAMX010010350.1, on the reverse strand, counting down.
CTGAGCTCAAAAGCGCGGCGAAGCTTTTCTTTATTTTTGTGCTTATTTACTGACTAATTCAAAAGTAACGCCATAATTGTACTTTAAATATTTTTTTATACATTAAACTCAAACCTTATTAAAAACATTTTAAGATTAGTTCTGAAAGTGCGGTTGAAATAACCCTAAACATATTTCAAGGTTAAAAGAGTGCATATTCGTAGTTTCTGTAGAGAGCGAATTCCGGAGTTACCTTCTCGTCGTATGACTGTAGTTCCGAAAAATGATATTTAGAGATAGAAACGTCACTAGAAACAACCCAGACGTGTATTCAGGGGCCTAATTTATAAAAAATGCCTGTAATTAAATTAATAAACGCATATTTTTCTTTTGTATTTTTAATTAAAAAGTATATTAAAAAAATTGCGTTTAAAATTTAAAAAATTACATGAATGTAAATTCCGTAAATTCCACAGTTACGTACGTATTTTTTAATTAATAAAATAAGAAGAAATTAAATGCGTTTATTAATTTACAATTACATAAATCTGTATGAAATAGGCCCTGGAAATACAAAAACAGGGGAGACATGCATTAACCAATTAAATTAAAGCAATTTAGTGAATGTCACTTAAATCAACTAAATCAGAATTTAACCTTAAACTTTTATCTATTTTGATTAGTTAATACAAGGATATATAACACAAGAGAATGTCCGATTGTACACTAAATTTAAATATTGTATTTTTATTTTGTAAAAATATTTGCATAAAAGCGGCAGTATCAAAGAGCAGGAAATCACAATTCAACCAAAAATATATAATATACCGAAAAATGTGCAACTCCTATATAAAAAAGTCCGGAAAAGTAGACCATTATAATGAGCCTCTCCAATTAAATGACACTCTCCACTATAATGGCATAGTAGCCATTTTAATTCGGCGAATTAAAATGGAGAGGAAGCTATCATAATAGCCATTTATTGATTTAATTTCACTTCATATATACTCACAAGTGTAATACTGTCCGGGCCGCACTAGTTTTTGCGTGTTGGTTTAATACTGTCCTACACGCAAAAACTCGTGCGGACCGGACAGTATTACACTTGTGAGTATAAAGTGAAATTGAATCAATAAATGGCTATTATAATAGCTTCCTCTCCATTTGAATTCGCCGAATTAAAAAGGCTACTATGCCATTATAATGGAGAGTGTCATTTAAATGGAGAGGCTCATTATAATGGCCTACTTTTCCGGACTTTTTTATATAGGAGTTGCACATTTTTCGGTATATTATATATTTTTGATTCAACCACTTTTTTGGTATAAAAAAGCGGTTTTCTTATGATTTTTTTATTGTAAATGCATTGGTTACTCTTTTTAACGCCGTCTTCTTCAATTACTTACTCACTTAAACTTTGGATATTAATAACTTAAGCATTTACTATAAAAACTTAACTAAAATTAAATATTTTTTTATTTTTAGAAAGCGTTTGTTCTTTTTTTAATTAAAATGGTAATAAAATACCTAAAACTATTTTATTATATATTTTAGTTGTATTTATTAATAAAAAGAAATTAAATAAAGATTAGGTACTTAAATTTAGGTTTCCTGGTGCCTTTTAATAGCTTAAAATTAAAAAATTTTCCACCCCGGGGGCATTCTTCCTCGCGGACCCCCCTGACAAGGGGCTCCGCCCCTTGACCCCGGAGAGACCTTACGTGCTTCTCTATTTTGACTGGTAAGTGCAATTCACCCTACCCTATTTTTATTTTTTGAACAATTATAAACTGGTTACGTCTGATTTGATTTAATGTATAAATCTTTGGAAGACTGTTATATTCTTGATGTATATACATTTCAAATCTGTAATTTTGTTTTAAAACGATAAACAACAACAAAGCAGTAAATAAAGTGTATCCACATCAACATTTGATTTGTCTACTCCACAAACCATATACCACAAAACGTAAACTATAATAATATTGGTGTCCTTAATTTGGGACAACTTTAATTTCGAACAACGACTACACTACTACTTTGAATATCGAGTTACAAAACTTTGTCTAGAAAAAATCAATAAATTTAAAATTTTAATTTGGAATTTAAACTAAGTTTGTTATTTTACACTTGCGTTTCAAAAGAGTGGTGAAATTGTTGTCGCTTAACCGTTTGAAAAGGAAAATTTGGACGTATCAGAGGATGTAGTAGAGCCTTTCTTAAAAACTCCAGGAATAAATCCAAAAAATCTGGAAAGTACGGTAAGATTGATTTTTCTTTTTTTTTTTGTAATTTTTGATATTAGAAAAAAACTCGATTAGATGGGAAAGTGAGTGGAGTTGTAATATATAGGGTATACCAATATGTCACAATGTCATAGGTGTGAAGAAGCGAGCGAAAAGCGTTGGGTTACTTTTAAATCCCACTCCTCTTGTAAAAGTTTAAAATCATGACCTTAGACCCTTACATTTGTATTCTAAAAAGAAGTATCTCCTTCTGATTTTTGCCATTCTTATTTTAAAAACGCTATTTGTCAGTTAAACGAAAAAAATATATTTTTCAGTTGGTCAAAGTGAAATAAAAGAGGCCGGGAATTTTCGGGCGTGGGGGTTAATTAACATCCCCCCAAATTCTGAGGTGGGGAGTTTAACCATAGGTGGGGGGAATACCCAACCGCCGAAGTTTGGGAAGGGGGGAGGTGGTTTTCCAAAAATGTTTTTAGGGTAGATCTCAAATACCCCATTTTTAGAGTTTTTAGTACTGGGACCCCTAAAATTTTAAGGGGGTGTGTCCGGGGTATCCTCAAATTTTAGGGAGGGAGTGTCGGCATTAATTGATTTATTTTTGGGGGTATAACCGCCCAATCCTTCCCCTGCCCACCTATAGTTACTTTATAGTCAGCTATATAACTTTTACTCAAAAGTGGGGAAAAGGTTAACCATCCCCCACCCCAATTTTGGAAAAATAAAGAAAAAATGTCTCCAAATTCCTGGTTCGACCCCCCTAGGACCCTCCTCCTAGATTTTGAAATTTCATTTACCCGGGGTAAACACCCCCTAGTTATTTGACCGTGTTCATCTATGGAGGGGGGAGTTACATAAATCAATCAGTATGATTGTTTGTTGTGCTTTCTGTGTTGTACTAACTTTGAAATAACATTAGCATTAGGAATAGCGAGATATATGTATGTATACTATAGAAAGTGACCACTGAGAAAAGCGAAGCAGAAAAATTTTTTGGTTTTTGGGGGTCAATTGTGGTACTAAAATTATTTTATAGCTTAACTAAAATTAAAGTTAACTAAAATTTTGAATTTTTAGCCTCTAAAAACCCCCCAATTTTACTATCTGACGACCATTTTAGGGGTGGGGCGGCCGCCCCACCCCGCGTAACCACTATCTTTATGGGGGGGGTTGCCGCCCCCTGCCCCCCTGGTTACGTTTCTGCCTTTTACTAGTGCTACCATTTTTAACCCTTGTTGCCATGGCCGCAGCTATTCAACCAATTTTTGATTAAACCAATGGTGTGAGAGAAACCATTTCACTTAACCAATTAGCGCATATTTTCCAATTGGAGGTGATTGGCTAGTTAAAATTAGCCAATGAGCATCTAACATGCCGCGTGACTACCATATAAACACCCCACCAAAAACCAGGTAAACTCTGCACTTTAGTCGAGATCCCCAACCAGACCTGTGCACGGTGGCCCCCCCGTTTTATTGGAGGATTTGCCCCCCCCCCGTTTTATTTGGCCCCCCCCCCCCCCCCGCCAAAAAATGAAAAAGTACCCTAAAAATATGACGCCATTTTTGACCTATGATGACGCCATCATCGCGAATTTTTTGCAGTTTTTAGCCTATTTCAATGTATTTTAAGCCATTTTAGACCTATTTTTACCTTATTTCCGCTTTTTTTGTCCCTTTTTTCCCTTTTCCCTTCTTTTTTTTCTTTTTTTCTCCTTTTTTTCTCTTTTTTTTTTCTTTCCCCCCTGCTTGCCCCCCCCCCCGTTTCAAAAAAGTTACCCCCCCCCGTTTTGGAATTGCCCTCCCCCGTTTTAACCCCGGGGGGGGGCAGTGCACAGGTCTGCCCAACTGATCCTTAATTGGCTGAAGGAGTCCACCCTAGAAATAGTAAATACGGTTTTCGCTTTGCTGACGGGTGCTATACAAATCAGCCGGGAAAGCGATCTAGACTAACTTGGTGATTTTAGTCAAAAACTTCTCGATGGATTCACCCAGCTTTTGGACTCGATTATGCAGCTTCTCAGCCACAGTCCCAGCAATATTATTGACCCGCTTGGTCAATACTACAGACAAGAGTTCATAATCCTGTTTGACATGAAAAGCGATCTCGTCATACATGTCCTTTACTACTACTTCCAAATACATGGGGATGGAGTAAATGCATTCTTCTCGCGGAACTCCTTGGAAGGTCATTTGCTCATCAAACCATTTCAACCAAGCGTCAAAAGGGATACCAGACGTTTTCCCTGAAAAGTTTGGGAGTTTCTTGGGAAGGGCAGCCCCCAAATCCGGGAGAACCGGCTGGTGGCGTCCCAATGCTCCCAACAGATCCTCCACCAATAACGTAGTACCGTTGGCAGCAGCTCTTCCGGGGTCTAGTCTCGCTCTTTCGATTTCGTGCGATTTTGAACTCTTTTGATTTGACATAGAATGACTCAAGTGGAGGAGCTCCGCACCACTCGGCTGCTTGTTATCATAAGTGTGTATTATTTAATGAGTTTAGTATTATTCTTAAGTTTTTTTTGTATTTAGCTACAAGCCACGTTCAGCATGGAAAAATTTCCTCCCATTGCTCAATGTGTGATATCGGATTTTATATGCCAACAAAAAAGGAAGGTTGGTAACCTTTTTCCCAAGGTAAATTTTAAATGTTTTTGGTGTTTTTTTTTTTGCTTTGCTGTTGCAAAAATTTCTTTTGTTGGCCTTTTATTTTGTTTTGGCTGGCTGCAAAAATTTTAGATCTAGTCTAGCCGTCAACCTGGTTATGGAGTTTGTCAGTATAGGGTATTTCCATAAGTCGAAAATTCCTGAAAGTGAATTCTTTACAAAATAAAGTGAATAAAAATAAGTTCTGGGTTGAAAATGGAATCAGAAATAGGTTTCAATAATTTCAAACACGTCACTTACAATTATTTTAAGTTTTTGAAAACAAAACATAAAGTTCAGAGAGATTTAAAAATACAGACCTGTGCAAGCCGCCTCCCCGGTAGTTTATCGGGGGGGGCACGGCCAAAACGGGGGAGGCACGGGGGGCATTTTTTTATAAACGGGGTGGCAATAAAAGGGGGGGCAAGCAAAGGGGAAAGAAAAAAAAGAGAAAAAAAGGGGAAAAAAGAGAAAAAAAGAAGGGAAAAAGGAAAAAAGGGACAAAAAAGCGAAAATAAGGTAAAAATAGGTCTAAAATGGCTTAAGGTTTTTTTGTAGGTTATGAATGAAGAGGAAATGCTGGGATCAAAAGGTATAGAAGATTTGGAAATCGATTTGGGACTGCAAATTACTAATCTCAATGTCGAGATTAAGGACAAGGACTGCAGTTGCGGAACTGATGGGCGCTGCCCGCTTCAGGGCGTTGACAAAGTGAATATGTATATGTTAGCCCTAGAAAACAGCTGCTATTGGTAGGTTCAGTGTTAAAAAATTAAAAATTTCCAACATTCTATCTTTTTTTTTAATTTTTTTATTACGATAAATAGCAGCATAAACATTTTTCATTTAAATTAGATTTGGTATTTAATTTCTAAAAGTCCATTTTTTAAAAAGATCTGTAAGGATTTTTTTTTATTTCTAGCTTGCTACCCGAGAAAAAAAAGGCTGAAATAAAGTTAGGATACACGCCAAAAAATAACGCAGTAAAAGCCATAGAGTTACTGGAGTATCTGATAAAATCTGCATATAAATATGGACCATTTCTTCCTCCGTTCAAAAATTCATCTTTTAACAAAACAGAACTATTTATCGAGTCCAAGTTTCTGTCTTCCAAGCAAAACGACAATTTTCCCGCGGAAAAAAATTCTTCCGACCAGAAAAAAATTGCTTCTTTAGAAAAAAACATTTCTTCCGCACAAAAGGATATTTCTTCCAATCATAATGGCATTCTTTGTTCCAAAGTGTCAAAGATGAAACCGCAAAGAAAAAACGAAAAATATTCTTTGGATTTCTACAATTGGGCGTTTAGCAGGGCAGCTAGAGCCTTGCTAACGTTAAGATCACGCCAATTGTTGGTCAGTTGGTTGGCTTCCAAGCAACCCCATTCGCTAAGAAAAGTGCAAACTGTATTTGAAGCGAAAAGCGGTAACTTATTAAAAATTAAAATTAATTTAAAATATTAAATTTAATTAAATAAAATTATTAAATCTACCGAGAGTTTGCCCAATAACTCTGACCTTTTGAGGGGAGCAGCGACTATTTAATAGTTGTATTGTAGCGACTTAGCTGTATTAGTTATTATTATATTATTATGTTTTTGTCGCCCTAGTTGTAATTAAAAATGGAAAAAGTGAACTAGAGGCTGAAGCATGTTAGTTTACTTATTTTTTAAATGTTAAATAGTGTGGGTGGTGGGAGTATGGCCCGATCAGATATCTGGTGGGATCCTACTTACACTGTTTTGTCAATTGAGTTATGCCGGAATTTTTGTACAGATATTTAATTTGCTTTTTTTAGAAGAAAAATTGGCAAAAAAACTGACATCATTCGTCCTGTTGATAAACGAGTCCGCAAGCACATCCCCACTCACCCCTGTCTTGATAAAGTTCGCGGCGTCACTTGCGCAAAGGGAATCGGAACTGGCTTGTAGCCTGTTAAAGCAGGCTGTTGGATTGATCTGGCGATCTCAATCCTTCTCGCGTTCCATTAGAATTCCCTATGGGTAAGTAAATCAAAAGACACGCGTGGCTACACCAAATGTTATAAACTCCTTGTTGTCTTTCTAATGTTTTAAATTAACTAGGCCCTGTAAAGAACAAAGAAATAAAAAACAGTAATCAAGAGACTTCGGCGTGATGAGGCTTAAAGTGCGTTGTTAACCCATACCTGGTACCCTGTACCAAAAACGCTAAAATTTGGATATTTGGGACATATCCTGATTTCAAAAAAAATTTCAAAAGGCTGCTTTCCACCCACTTAATGGTAGAAGGTGCATGAGGTCATGAGCATCTAGCATAAAGTTTGCAAATTTGTTGTATATTTTGTAAGGATTATCTTTTTGCAAGTGTGATGACCACTCAAAACTTCCTAATTGTAGTAAAGCAGTAAAATGCTTTTAGTAATATTATCATATTTTAAGAAGTAAAAGCTCTAAAATAATAAAATAATTCCGCACAAAGCTTTTAAAATCAATTCAACATTATGTGCAAAATTTTCAGCGTTGTTTGTTATCAATTACGACACGGCCTTTCATTGGATTTTTAAGAAAGATGATAGTGATTTTTAGTTTATAAATTTTGGGTGTTTCCATTATTCTATTGTTAAAATGTTGCTTGCAAATTGAGAAATTTTCTAAATCTCCAGTAAAACTTTCATATGAATCAGACGTTTCAATATGAACTCTATCTATTTCTAAATCTCATAAACTTCAAACTGGTTTGCCTGGATTACCCTCACCTCATAAAACAAATCGAGATTCAAAACCAGCCGCCCCTTTAGATTTTCAAGATTCATTACTATAAAAAAATACCCATCTTCTAAGCTTACTGGCCCATGTTCACTTGTGGCTGTAATGATATTAATATATTATTTTATTTTGTTTTTCAAAATAACTATTGTCATTATTTCAGAGAAAAAAAGAAGAAGATTACCCTGGACATTGATTTCAACGATATACAAACTATCAGTGTTTCTAGGGATAAGGACATTGACAAAAATAAGTAAAATTAATCATTGTTATCAATTTTTATAATTCTATGCAGGAGATAATTGTTTTCATTATAAATTTGACTCATAATAAAACGAGACAAACAGTTTTATAATTTTAATTTATTATTAATATTTTTATATTGAGATAAATGTATTGTAATTTATAGAACAAAAAGTGGCGGATACGTAGAAATATTTTGTCAGGAAAAATCGATAGGAAAATTTTCCTTGAAACGGGTAATCAATGAAAGTTTGGAAATAAATCTTCCGATCTTCCGCGCAAATGCAATTCAACTCAAATTCCTGTCTTTACCAGAAATAAAAGTGGTAAGCTTACAAAACAGATTAATGGTTATTATACTTTGTTTAAAAAACGCAAGAATGCCTGCCGTAGAAAATTTTTTGTCTATAAAAAATTCGATTGGATATTAAAATACTATTATAACGATTGTTAGACATTTTCCTCCAGTAGCAAAGTTTCAAAGCCACGTCAGGCTTCTTATTCAGAGGTTCATCATAATCTATAACAAAACAGAATAGATAATAATTATATTAAGCAACAGTCAAATAACACATTAAATGTGTGTTATTTCGTTTTAATAAAACTTTCTTTTGGTAGTTTACTGTTGTTTTATGTTAGTATTTTTTATATTCTACTTTGTTATAGAGTTTGTACTTCTAAATAAGAAACTGGACCTGGTTTTGAAACGTTAAGAATAAAGTTTGTTAATGGAGGAAATTGCCCAGCGATCGTATCGTATTGCTATTATAATCTTTCAACAGAAATCTTTAAGATCATTTTTGGATATTCATAAAGTCCAACCGGATCAGAAAAACATCTGACTGGGTTCTTTGAATCTTGTTTTAAAAAATTTAATTTTTGAGTTTTTACGCTATAGGTTTTGAAAATTTTACAACACAAACGTGTCAGCCACGGCTGACATAATTTGATAATAATTTCCATTTATTTTTCAGCTTATTTACTCTATTTTGTAAAAGTAATGAATTTCGGATGTCCTTAGTAAATATTATGACAATTTATAAAATTGTTATTGATTTTGAAATTTTTAGCAGCATAACGCCCGGAGCAACTGTTTTTGACTATTATAGTCAAAACCTAACTCTCCATCATGCAATTATCCAGCAGTTTTAAAGTGATTTTTTTCCAAAGGTGTTTTGTTTGTTTGAAAACTGACATTAATTAATGTACTATTGCAAATTCCGGAACTAGTGATATTCCTACCCTCCAGTATCATACTCCGGAGCCCCGGCCATTTGAAGCGGAGGTAGCTCCGGAGCTCCACCCATTAAATGAGCGATTTTAGCAAAAACAGACCTGTGTACGGTCTGGAAATGTCCCCTCGCTTTATTCGAGGATTTTCCACCCGTTTTATTGCCTCCCCCCGTCCAAAAATGAAAAAGTACCCAAAAATTATGACGCCATTTCTGACCTATTATGACGCCACCATGGCCAATTTTTTGCAATTTTTAGCCTATTTCAATGCTTTTTAAGTCATTTTAAACCTTTTTTTACTTAATTTTTGCCTTTTTTCCCCTTTTTATCTTTTTTCTTCCCTTTTTTCTCTTTTTTCCTTTGTTCTCTGCTTGCCCCCCCCGTTTTATTGTCCCCCCGTTTTATTATCCCTCAGCTCAAGAAAGTTGCCCCCGTGCCCCCCCATTTTGGAATTACCCCCCCCCCAATAAAACCCGGGGGGACAGTGCACAGATCTGAAAAATGCAAAAAAATTTGAGAAAATAATAAAATATTATATGCCATCACTCTTTAATTATTCATGAAATTAGTACAAAAATAAAGCGGAGCTCCGGGGGTTGCTCCGGAGCTCGGAGCTCCGGTCCCACAAAATCAAAACTGTCGATGTCGCAGAATAGATCTTTCCCCTATTTTTCTTCCCCCTAAAGATATATTCTAGTGCGCTCTAGAATAGATCTTCCCCCGGAAGATTTATTCTGGTGCACTCTAATAAAGATCTCCCCCTCGGAAGATTTATTCTGATTTACGCCAGAACAGATCTTCCCTTCAGAATAGTTATTCCCCTCGGAAGATCTATTCTAGTTCAAACACCAGAATAAATCTTCCCCCCTCAAAGATTTGCGTAAATATATAAAAATATAATTAAACAATATAATTTTTGCGTAAAAATATA
>JASAMX010010349.1:0-32607 GCA_030248175.1 Microlaimidae sp. YZB2_3 | reverse complement strand
AAATGTGTTTTAATATAATAAACAAAAAAAACGCTTTAAATTTTTATAATTTTTTGAATGGGGACGTTTTAAAGGCAAAAACAACCATGAATTAAAATTATTTTTGCCAAAAGCTAAAAACGTTATTAAAATGTTCTCTTTTTCTTCTCGAAGTGCTACATACTGAACCAAAAACTATTGTTAATGCTACAACCTTGAAAAATTTTAAATCTTTGATTAATAAGGTCAGTTTCGATGAATTCCCTAAATTTGATAGACACATGATATAAAGAGCCATAACGGCCCTCTGTGTTCTCTTCCTTTATTATATTTTTCCAATGTGTTGCAGTTTTGGACTTTTTGGGTGTGTATTTTTATTTTAAATGAATTTATTATTAGTAACATGTAAATCATATAGGATCCTAACTTCATGGCCCACCGAACCTAGTGATTTTTTATAAAATTGTATAAACACATCGTAGTTAAACCGCTCATCTTTTCAATTAACATGTAAGTATATAGCCGACATCCAGCACGGTAATTACTGTAAAACCGCACATCACCGTTTAATTATAGTAAATATCGTGCTGGGTGCCAGATATAGACTAGTTGGGAATAAGCGTCTTTTACTGTATGGAAGAGGGTACAAAAAGAAAAAAATAAAATTTGAAAAAATCTTAGCTTTCTTAGTTTCTTAAGTTTAAACCTATACTTCATAAAAATTGCTACACGATAAAAATGTTTCACTACGTTGAAGTGCTGTAATATATAAGTTTGTGCTAAATAAATTTTTGTTTTTTAATTAAACGTCACAATAGTTTAAAATCACCACTAAAATAGTATTATCCTGAACAGTGATTTCGAATTAGTAAAAATAAAGATGAAATTTGTGCTTTTAAACTAATTTTAAACCTACATAGTTTTTTTTAATGTTTTGCTTGTAAAACTATTCAAAACTTAAAAATTAATTTTAAAAAGTCCATTCCAATTTTTTAAATTAAGCATTTTCTGTAATTGAAACATTAAAAAACTGGGAACCAAGCGCGCCAGCAGCGCCGTACCTACGAAGCGGCAAAAAACTGCTTTTGCTTTTGCAATATTTAAAAAGTATTTAAGAAATTTTGAAGAGAAGGGGTCGAGATTTTAAACCAATAAATATTTGAAATATTTTAAACCCTAAAATGTACTAGTCGCTCGCTGTTTCTCAATTTTCCCTCTACATATGATTGGCGCAGGTAGTTATGTACCCTCTTCCTAACACTAAAAAACCCTTATTCCGAACTAGTCTATACTTACATGATGAGCGGTTTAACTACGAAGCGTCAATTCATGTTATTTTATTTTATGTTTATATGTAATTAATTCTTTTTATATACCAATACTGCGTCGTGTTTTTAAGTATTTAAGTGAAGGTTTTTCATTTCATTTCAACTTCATTTCAATAAATTTAACAAGCAAAATTTTTTTACATAAAATTCGTAAATTTTAGATTTTAAATTTTTGCTTTTTTAAACAAAGGATTGGCGTTCGGTTTTTGTTATAAATCTTACTTAATTTTTTATTTTAGACTAAATTATTATAATAAATCGCTAAAAAAATTTATTGTCTTTATTTTAAAAGTTGTTTAAAAATTCTAGAATACAGGGAAAATAACAATGTGGTTTTATGAGGGTTCGACCTCGTCACCTTTCAGTTAACGGACTGCGCCACGGCACCATTGGTGAAAAACACATATATAAACAAATACTTTGTATTAAATCGAATCTAATTGACTGATAAAGTGACGTCAGATTCTCATGATTTGAGCGGTTACATAATGGGGTCAATTTGTAATCCAACGAACAACTGTTACAGCCACGTTGGGTTTACCTTTGGTCATTAAAAGTGCTGAGATGCTGAAAACGAGTAAACCTATTTTTTAACTAAATTATGTATAAGATATAAAAAAAATTTATTTGGACAAAAATATACATTAAACAATTAAAAATGAAGGTATAATAACTTAAAATGCTATAATAAGATCAAAATAATATACAAATACAATTTTAAAACCAAAATTCACAATTTGTGTCAGTTACTTTTATGTTTGTAAACCCAAAAAAGAACACCTAAAAACTAGTGTTGTAAAAAATAATGATTTTCAATTATCAAGTAAAAATAAAAAATTTGTGATTTTTTAATTTAAGTTCAGTAAAAGTAAAAGTAAGACCTATTTTTTTGTAAAAATAAGAGTAAAAAGTATAATAAAAGTAATTTTGAAACGGAGTAAGACACCGGATTTTGAAGCTCCAGAAAGGTTTTTTTTTAATTTTATAAATAAACTTTCATGTTAATAAGTGTTTTAGTCTAAGTAATGGGTTGTTTAGCGTGTTAGCGGCTTAAAAAAATTTCTTCTGCCGCTCATTTCACAACAAGCCCATAGGGAATGTACTCGTTAAAATTACTTAAAGTTTACTTAAATTAATTCAAGTATTTGTTGGAAAAAAGCTGAGTAAGAGTAAACATAAAAGTAATTGAAATTTCAAAAGTCGAGTAAGAGTATAAAAGCAAAAGTAAGTGAAATTTAAAAGTCGAGTAAAAGTAAAAGTAAAATCAAAAATCAGTTAATTTTATTAGTTTAAGTAAAAGTAAAAGTAAATTACTATTAGCAATTATGATTTAAAAATTTAGATTCGAGTTAAATTATGGAACTGGGAGCCGAAATAAGCTATTTCAAAGCCTAAATAAAATTTTTGGTACATCGCTAAAAGTCTCTAAAATTTTATGTTTTTTGTGGCGTCAAATTCATATAAATTTTGAGCTTAGAGTTCCAAACACTCCAAAAACGTAGTGATCATAAATTGGATTTTTTTCGCGTAAAAAGGTATTTTTCAAAAATTCTTATATTATAAAATTAAAAAAAAACAAATTATAATATATTTACAAAGATTTGTATACTTATAAAATAGAATATATTTATATTTGTATACTTATAAAATTAAAATTTGAATACATAAAAACACAAATATAAGTTATAAAGCCACAGGTTAATAAACATAAGTTTGGGGGGTTAGCATATAAATTAAAAATAAATTTAATTTTTAGATTTTAGGTAAAGAGGGTTATTTAATTCAAACAAAAAATGAAGCAAAAACGTGTATTTAACTAACAATTCTAAAAAATTAACGAGTTTTAACAAAAATGCGATACCATCTACTATTAATTAATAGAATTTATAAAGCTTAAGTATTTTTTCGCCAATTCTTTATGTCTGTAAATTTTATCAAAATTTATTTTTTGAGAAATTGATTTTTATGTATATATTTAGTCCGCTCGTTTAAATCTAATCTCAATAATATAGCATAATCTTTCTATATTAACCTGGTAAGGACGGGGTGCCTGAATTAGGAAAAACGGTTTTTACCTGCCTTCTACCTGCCTCCATCAAAAACTTGGCTGCCTCCAACCTGCCTCCACCCTGCCTCCTAACCTGTATATGCTTCAACATATGAGGCAGGGTTACCTGCTTCCTACCTGCCTCTGAGGCAGTTTTACCTGTTTCCACCCTGCCTTCATACTGGCTACGAGGCAGTTTTACCAGCCTCCTACCAGCCTCCAGTCTTCCGGAGGCAGGTTCAAGAGCCGTCCTTACCGGGTTAACCTAATTTTATAATATATAACAACTATAGCTTAATTATTTACTTAAATAGTTAATTAAACTCCGTAAATTTTTAATAAATCCTAATAGGAAGTCTCCAGCATGTTATCGTCGTGAGATTTCAACAGGTAATTCTCTCTGCCTAAGTAATTCTTTACGCACTTGCTTCAAATTTTCAGGAAGTTTTCTTTCCAGGACACGTAAAACTGTCTAAAAGTATATAATAATTTGTATTTATAAATTTTGTTGTTGTTATCGGTTTATAATTTGTGCCGTTTTTTGCTGCAAAAACAAAAAAAAAAATAAAGTTTTCCCACAAAGAAAAGACACGTTTTTTAGATTCAAAAATACCGTAAATATTCATTTTTTTAAATTTTAAATATAAAAACATTTTATGCGCTAAATTAAAATTAAATTTATACCACACATTAATGCTTAGAGAAATGGGTTTAAATGTATACCAAAATTCCTTCTTCCAAACAAAAAACTTAAACTTTTAAAAAATATACCTCATAAGTCAGTCTTTTGCGAAATTCTTTTGGTATTCCAGCTTTGACCTTATGATGTTGAACTGTATACAAAAATAAAAATAAGGACATGAAAAACGGCTTTATAGTTTAAACGTTGATTAATATGAAAGAGTGTTAAAACAAATAAAACAGCACACAATGAAAATTTTTCAAATTTCCTACTTTATATGGGAAAAATTTTCACCCACAAAAAGCTTCCAGAAGTTACGATACGAAAAATAGCATCTCTTGATTGGATGCCTTACGTAAGAGGGTTGCATGTTTATTTTAAATATAATTTTTCTGATGACTCTTGAAATTAATTTCTTCTTTAATTGTGGAGCCTACAAAAAAATTAATAATCTCATGGAAGTTTCTAGAATATGAAAAAAATATTTAGCACGCACTAGCGGCATTTTTTTATTACTTTTTCCCGATTTAATTAATCAAAAAGTACGAAATAAATTTTAGATTTAATAAAATACACTATTGCCTTGTTTGTTTGTTACATAGGCCACACAATTATCTAATATATTATGATATCGTTGTTTATATCATCTTGTACTATAAAGAATTGACAGAAATTAAAATGTACAAAAAGCTTTCAAAGCGATTTCGCATAGTAATATTAGTCAAAAGTAAGCAGAATAAAACTGGAAACCAAAAAATACCTCAAAATTTTTTACGAGAAACATTTTTTTAACAAAAAACATTAGTGTCGTAAAAAGTATTGATTTTGGATTATTTTAAGTAAAAGTAAAAGTGATTTGAAAAATATTTTAATTTAAGTAAAGTAAGAGTTAAAGTAATTTGTTTTTTTAATTTAAGTAAAGTAAAAGTAAAGTATAATGGTCAAAATTTTATTTAAGTAAAGTAAAAGTAAGACTAATTTAAATGCATATGTATGCATAATATGCATACATATGCATTTAGGTTGCATCCACAAACATATCCCGTATAATTTGTCTTCATTTCTCATATTCTTCTTTTCTTTATTAATTAATTTTCATGTATTCTTGATTTTAATAACTTTTTTGTCTAAGTAATAATGGTCTTTAGCGTGTTAGCAGCTTAAAAAGACTTTCTTCTTCCACTAGTTCTACAACAAGCCCAAAAGAATTCCAGACCTGTGCACGGTCTAGAAATACCCCCCTCCCCCGTTTTATCCCGTTTTATTGGAGGATTTGCCCCTCGTTTTATTGCCTCCCCCGCCAAAAAATCAAAAAAGTACCCTAAAATTATGACGCCATTTTTGACCTATGATGACGCCATCATCGCGATTTTTTTTGCAGTTTTTAGCCTATTTCAATGTATTTTAAGCCATTTCTGACCTATTTTTACCTTATTTTCGCTTTTTTTTGTCCCTTTTTTCTCTTTTCCTTTCTTTTTTTCTCCTTTTTTTCTCTTTTTTTTCTTTTTCCCTGCTTGCCCCCCGTTTCAAAAAAGTTGCCCCCCCGTGCCCCCGTTTTGCAATTGCCCCCCCCCCCGTTTCCTCCCGGGGGGCAGTGCACAGGTCTGGAAATCTACTCGTTAAAATTACTTTTGCCCATTTACGTTAAAGCTATTCTTAATGGGTACCACGTCTCAGTCCAAGTGTATTTAATTTTCAATTTAATTCAATTGGGTTGATAATTTACCGGATTGGCACTTTTACCCAATTGTATTAAGAAATGGCATATTATAAAAGGAAAACATCAGTGAATTAATGGAGGCGCTTCACTCAAAAATAGCAGACCTGGAATCTAAATGAGGTCAGCTGCTGGATCGTGTAATGATTCTGGAGGACGCCCAATAACAGCAACGCGCGTCAGCTCTCGTCATTGATGAAGTAAATGTGGCCAGGATCTGGTCCAGATTTATTCAGGAACTCCTGCCACGGATGAAATTGGATTAAACGAGCCGAGTCCCCAATGGGAGCATTCCACAATGGCGGTAATAGCTGGTCTTGAAGAATCTGACAACCATTTAGAAGATCAGCAGAAAGTTACTGCCATTGTGGAGGAGACCTTCAACACGAAAGGAGAACTGAACAATCCTGTTGTGGACTGTTTTTGTATTGGTAAAAAGAAGATTGGGAGACTGAAGACTCAAAGTAAAATTTCTGAGTAATACCATTCGAAATAAAATTACTTACTCAAATGGGAAGCTAAAAAAATCCAATCAGTTTGGTCATGTATACATAAGACCATCTCTAATTATCGAGCAGTGTCAAGATCAAGTTGTTTTGCTAGCCAAAACCAAACAGCGCTCCGGAACAGTGTGAAATTGGGCAGTTTAAAGTTTTCATTTGGAAAACTGGCGGAAATTTTAGTCTCTTGCAAGGCAAACACTGCAATGTCATGAGTTACGACAGGTGAGTAAGTGAGTTCGACAAGAGTTAGGACGTGATTAAATTTGCCCCTCAAAGAATTAATATTGCAGGATAGAAACAAAGGGCAGTTTAGAAAAGAATCAAACTGAATGCTGTCACTGGAAACAGTGGTGGTCGAACTAAAATCAGAAAAATTAAGATTCCTAAAAGGCCAAAAAGTGCTAGAGAGGTTTTCAATGTCAGAAAGGAGCTCTCCTGTAAACCAGGGATCGGTGCAGGTCGAAATCGTGAGCTACCATGCATGGTAGTTGTTTCAAAAGATCTGATCGGCGTAGAATAAACTTGTACAAATTCTGTTTGAGAGGTGACTGCTGGAAGCCAAGTGGAGCCCAGAGATACATTCGAAACGTTGGCAAAAGGTACAAATTCAACAAACTGGCAGTCATTGCAAGTCCACTGTAAGAGTCCAGATCTGATTAAGTGTTTATCTGGTGAGCTCACAGAGTGAATGTGGCCAGCATGAGAGTATCTGTGGCAGCTGCAACATGGCACTGGAAGAGATCCACCCACCAAAAGTTTTTGACAGGAGAGAACTAAACAATAAGTGCGAATTCCCGGTCGTGACGCCCCTACAGAAACCATTAGAAGAAAAGAAAAATAAGTTTTTCCATCACTCCTCAGTAGGGGCGCTCGACACTAGTAAAGGGCGCATTATGCAGGATTATCTAGCCAGACCAATTAAGAGATTTTCAGAGAAAGAGGTTTGATGTAAAAGTAAACAATTAGGGCGAAAAACAATTAAAACCACTTTAAACAAGCTATTTCCACTGCTTATAGTATGAACGCACCCTGAATTTTGAATTTTCAGCACGGTTTTCAGCAAAGACAAAGCTGAGTTATGAAAGCATTAAAACGGTAAAATATCGTAGCAGTTATGAAAAAGTTTAAAAAAAATCAAATTTACCCCGAATTTTGTTGAAAAAAACAAAAAAAACCGGCAAAAATGAAACAGATTCAAAATGACAAAAGTATTCTTTTAATTTTTTTAACGAACGCGGGTCTAACACTACTTTGGATGGGCGAAAATAAGCTAAATTACTTGCCCATTTAGCTTACAAATAAGCTAAATGGGCAAGTAATTGGCAAATTAGTTTGTCAGAGAATAAGTGTGAAGTTATACACATTAACTGTTCAAATAATGAAAATCGGATGGATTATTACTAAATAATAAGAAATTACCTACAACTAATTTAATTAATGATTTAGGAATTTATATCATTGAAAACTTTAATAAAAAAGAAACAAAAAAGGGGGGAGAGACACAAAAGAGATCAAACAACCACCAACTATAACATAAAAATAGAATAGCATAATTAATCATGCAAAAAATAATTTATATACAAAAAACACAACTTATTCTATAACGTGCAAAAAACTACTAAAATAACAAGTGATGAAAAAACACGTTTCGCCCCTAAATTCGGACGCATTCTTTCATCCCCAATAATCTACGGCGAAAGTCGGGGCTCATCAGCGAATACAGTCGTCTTAGATTAAAGGGTAAAATAAAATTTAATTTTAATATTTAGAGTATACACGTAAATACTGTATTTTAATTTAAATAAACAAACCAAAATTAAAAAAATTTTTTACCTGTTGTTCTGACTCCTCGTTTGTTGGTCGTTTCACTCCCCGGAGCTGCAAACTCTGCATTGTTCCATGATGCTCCGTACCTACATAAACAAATTTTTAATAAGAATATTTGAGATACAAAAAACAACACTAGTTAGAAACCTGATAGATTTAAACAGAAATTTATTATTAGGAACAAATTTTTAATATAAACAATTATAAAAACCAAACCTATGTTGTGCCTATTTATATAAATATTAAATGTAGTATAAAGAGAAAATAACTTTTTAACAGAAAAATTGCTAATTAATGAAATAACAATTTATTACGATTGAATAAAAAAAGTTTTTGTTATATTTCTTAAATATACAAATTAAAAATAACTAAAGCATAAAGAAATTTTATACGAAAATTTTTTTTACCTTGATTTTGTAGATTCGCCATTTATATATTAAAAAAATTTTTTTTAAAAAAATATAAAAATATTTTTTCCCAATTTTTCAGAAATAAATGAAAACTAAAAATGAATGAATTGTGTACAAACAGTATCTGAATGTAATGGACAAAAATTTGCATACAAAATTGACACCAAAATACCTCAAATTATAGATGAAATTTATGAATAATCTTATTACAAGAATAATATACTAAAGTAATTAAATTACCACGGAGATGTATTAATTGATAATGATGAATGTATAAATTAACAATCATGGAGCAATAGCTACATGAAGAGACAAAAGCAACTACATAGCTTAAGCTACGTAGAGAAATTTGATGAAACAAGAGAAAAAAAAATTTTTTTATTATAAAAAGGAAAATATTAATAATATTTAAAAAACATTTAAAACCAAATAAGTTTTTTGAAAAAAAGATTAGAAACAAATGAAATATTATTTAATTTTAATTTATGTAGATGTTAAATTTTACTAAATTATACTAAATTTACCGGATGTATTGATAAAGGAAAGTTTCATAAGTTTTAATATTGTAAATCTCAAATTTAGTAAAAATTGCCTTATATTTAACATAAAATCTTTTTAATTGTTCGTATAGTTCATTTTTATTGAAGCCTAATTGTAAAAAGTCAAGATATAACGCTTGGATTTTAACGGAGAAAAAATTTTTATTACAACAGATACGTGCAATTCTAACCAGCTGTGTGAAAAAAACATTTAAACCTATATTACGACTTACATTACTGGATTTTCGAATATACCGAATAACTTTAAAATTAAATTCATCCGTTTTGTTAAATACATTTATATCAATATTATGTTCATTATTAATAACCATTTTAAGATCTAAATAATTGACTGATTTATCTGAGATGCTTGTATCGGAAAGTGGTAGGTCCTTAGGGTAAATATCTGTACATATTTGATAAAAATTATTGCAATTAAGACTAAGTAGATCGTCTATATATCTAAATGTATATTTAGATTTAATTCTATTTCTAGCATTTGATTTTAAATAATTAAATTCTATAAATGATAAGGTAAGATCGGCTATTTGTGGGGAGCTATTTGAGCCCATAGGAATACCTGAGCATTGCCAAAATATCTCGTTAGCAAATAAAATATAAGAGTTCTTTACAACAAAATTGATTAAAAGTAACACTTGATCTTTAGTAAAACACAAATTTTCTCGAGTTGCAGTTGTATCTGAATAATATCATTTATTTAAGTTTTCATATAACTGTCAAAAAATAGCTGCAAAAACCATGAAAACATCCAACTTAATTTTTAGATGTTTCAAATCAAAATCTATCAAAAATTATCTTTCTGCATATAAAAGCTTTGTACACCCAAGAGAGAAATATTGAAATGCTGTTTGGAACCCTTATACGGTGAAAGATAAATATTTACTGAAAAAAGTGCAGAAATCAACAAGAAAGTTTTTAAAATAGGTACCATGGTAACCGAAAAGATACTGACTATGAAAGCAGACTGCATATACTTGGTTTGGAGGAAACCTTAGAAAAACATAGAAAAATAACAAAATGATTAAAACATATAAAATCATTAACCCGGTAAGGACAGGAGCCACATTCGGGAAAAACCGTTTTTACCTGCCTCCATTAGAAATTTTTCTGCCTCCTACCTGCCTTTGAGGAAGTTTTAGCTTCCTACCTGCCTCCTAACCTGTACTGTATATGCTTCAACATAGGAGGCAGAGCCACCTGCCTCTTACCTGCTTCCAAGGCGGTTTTACCTGCCTCCAGCATGCCTTCTAGCTGCCTCCGAGGCAATTTTACCTGCCTCCTACCTGCCTTCAATCTTCCAGAGGCAGGTTCAAGAGCCGTCCTTACCGGGTTATGGTCTTATAAACTTAAGCCCCAACGAATATTTTGTTCTTGATACCAATTAAGAGATCATTCAAAAAAAAAAAAATAAATAAAAAAATAAAAATCCAACATACTCGAATTAATTGTAGAAAGTTTAATTTCTTTAATAAAGTCTCTCAGAAATACAACTCTTTAAATAACAGCCAAGTAAGCGCCAAATCATTATCTCAGTTCAAAAAATTTTTGAGATTATAAAACTACTAAAAATTTTTTTGGTAGTTAAATGACTAAATTAAGAGCTTTGTTTACAACATGCCTTCAGTCATTAATTTCTAGTAAGCCAGGACTTTTGTAGTAGTGTTGTAAAAAGTTAATTTTACTTTAACGGTTTGGATTACTTTTACTCGACTTTTGAAATTTGAATTACCTTCACTTTTACTCGACATTTGAAATTTCAATTACAGTTACTGTTACTCCTAATCGAATTCTTTCCTCCAAATACTTAAATTAATTTAAATAAAATTTAAGTAAATTCAATGAGTAGATTCCCTATGGGCTTGTTGTCAAATAAGTGGCAGGAGATATTTTTTAAGCCGCTAACACGCTAAAACCATTTATTTTGACCCAAAAAACTTATTAAAATCAAAATTTATATATAAAATTAGCAAAACACTTGGGAACGAAGTTCTGGAGCTTCAAAAACTGGTGTTTTCCTTTGTTTCAAATATACTTTTATAATATTTTTACTCTTACTTTTACTTAAAAAAATAGATCTTACTTTCACTTTACTTTAATAAAATTTTGACCGTTACTTTTACTTTACTTAAATTAAAAAATCACAAATTACTTTTACTCTTACTTTACTTAAATTAAAATTGTTCAAATTACTTTTAGATTTGCTTGATGTAAGCTTTTGGTCTCTGGGAACCGTAGTCTGATTGCAAAAGTTAAGACAAACGTTAAAACTTTTATCATCTCGAGAGCTTTCGATAAAACACAATATTACTATTATCAATCATATAGATCTAAAAACCACAAGGTAAAGTATAAAACGTGAAAAATTATACTATAATATAAATGAAATAAGGCTGCACAATATAAAATACTACTTAATGTGGAAAAACCACTAAATTTTGATTTGACTATTTAAAAATAAGGAACTGGTTGTAAAACATTAAAACAAACGGTATTATACTAATAATTTAAACTGATTGTAAATAAACGTTTTAAAAACACTTTAGAAAGTTTTTTTTATAAAATTTTGCAAAATTTTGCAAAACGTAAGAAGAAAATTTATTATGTTGATAAAACAGGAAAGAGAAAAAAAATTTTTTTGTAAAAACAAATAATTTTAAAAAAGTACAAAAAACGCGCCAGAAAAACTTTTTTACAAAATTACACAATTAAAACTTATGATAAAAATACAACAGTCAGAATAAATAAAGAGGTTCAGAGGCTAGTTGCACGTTAAACTCAGGTTGATATTTGCGGATTAGTAGCGCCTCTGTAATTAGTAATGGACCTACCTAGCATAACAAAAATTGGGTCAGCGGTCCCACCACGAAACAAAGTTCTTCTTAAATTAAATGCATTTTTTGTATTATTTTTGAAACTGGAAATATTATATACAAATAAAACATCTCTTTGAAAAATTTTTGTAGTCTTTTTGTTTTTAATTAAGCATCACAAAATGTTTGTTTTTTCTGATTGACCAAAAAAATTTACATATGAGAAACCTGAGTTACGCTTAATATAGGTCTAAATAATGGTCAAAAATTAACAAAAATACTCGAAATTGTTTTAATATAGTTGTTTAATCTACGGTTTCCGAAAAAATTTGGTAAAAATCATTGATTTTATAACGAAATCTGATTTCCCGGCGGGACCACGGACCCAAATTTTTGTAATGCTAGGTAGGTCCATTCACAAGAAAATCCAGATTTTCCTAACACCGAAAATTTTTTTTGATGCATTAACACATTACATTGCAAACTATACTAATAAACAGCTGATCGACTGTTGTGAACAGGCATTTCAGTTCTTTCAGATAAACCCTAATGATCTGCCAGACGGGATTGAAGGTGTCCGAAAATTTCGTCTTCTACATCTCGTCTTTCAACATCTCGTCTTCTACAACTCGTCCTCGGAAAACTCGTCTTTTAAACATCTCGTCTTCGGAAAACTCGTCTTTTGGATGCGATTTTGTAAACGTACTTTCAAAATGCGAGTTCCTACCCCAATGATGAAAGTTTCTTTGGTTTTTGGGTTTTGCTTAGGCTTAGGAAAAAAATAGGGTTTTTACTCTTCAGTTCAAAAAGCATCATTAAATACAAATTTACCATGATAAAGTTTTGCTTGATTTTTAGGTTTTGCTTAGGCTTAGCAGTTTTTTGAATAAATCATTTAATAAAAGTTTATCGTGATAAAAATTTTGCTTGATTTTTGGTTTTTGCTTAGAGTTAGGTAAAAAAAGGTTTTTAATACATTGTTAAAGAAGAAACTTGTCTTTTAAAAGGTGCTTTTACAAAATCCCATCCAAAAGACGAGTTTTCCGAAGACGAGTTGTAGAATACGAGATGTTGAAAGACGTATTGTAAAAGACAAAATTTCCGGGAACCGGGATTGAAATCTACGGGAATAAGTCCAATAGAACTACAATTGCATGTAGCACACGTGTTTTTGTAAATCCATCCAGACTGTAGAAACATAGGGATATTATCTTTGAAACGAAAACACTGTTTTAACTGTCGAGCAGGCACAAAAAATAACCTAAGATCAATTTGTGGCATATGTTTAAAATATTGATTTTGGTCTATTTTTTGTAATATTAAACGCAATGCCTAGAAATGGTAAAGATAAAATGACAATTTTTTGAGGAACCGAGCTAACTATTTGTTTTTGATTAAACACTTTGTGAAAATATATTTTAATACAATTGTCAATAAAACTGATAGGATATCCGTTTTTGTGAAACATTGATTTTAATTGAGTTATTTCCAAATGTAAAAGTTGATAAGAACTGCAAATCGAATAAGCGCGAAACAACATTGTGTTTATATGACCTAGCATATAGTGTTTTGGTAAAAAACTAAAAAAAAATAAATAAAGTCCACTGGCGGTAGGTTTCTTAAAAATTGATGTTGAAAAACGATTTTCTTCTCGAACTATTTTAATATCCAAAAATGAAAACGAAGAGTTGGATTCCAATTCAGAAGTAAAACGCATATTAGGGTGCTGATTATTCATGTAATTTTCAAAATCTTTTAGATAGATCTGATCACGAAATGTTACAAAAATATCATCAACATAGCGTTTGTAAAACGTAGGTCTAAATTTTTCCGGAAACTTTTCCAACCAAATTTTTTCCAAATGTGATAAAAAATTGTTTGCAAGTACTGGGCCCAATACTTTTAGATTTACTTAAGATAATAGAAAATCATTACTTTTTACAACACTATTTTGTAGTGATTATCTTTCTTTTGTATTTTGTTGTGTTTGTGTAATATTTAACTCAACTGGGTTGCCTTTTCATATTTTACGTTAAATTGATGCTCTTTTTTTGTGTTCTTGAAATGAAATGAAAAAGCTTTATGTATAACCTTCTCTAAACCAAATGTTTTTAGTCATAAAAAGCTCAAAAATGCATTAAAAACGCTTTTTAACTAAAACGATACGGATAAAATGCACTTCAACTAAAAACAATAGGGGCATAATGCATTTAATAGACATCCATATCCGCTGATTTCTGTTTCCAAAAATCCGCATCGAGATCCGTGGAATGCATACAATGAAATTCCAGCACATACCTGGTTAGGTTATGCTTCAACTGCGCGTATCTCATGCTGCTTCCCATTTCGACGCACAAATCGACAAAAAACATAACACTATAATTATTTATTACGTATATAGGAGCCTGTCCTTTCCTATACGCCCGAACCGGACGCTCCTTAATACCAAACCTACCTAACTCAACTTTGGTATTTAGAGTGCTCTACTACAAGGCTACAACATTTTTAAATTTTAGCTGAATCGGTTCAGTATTAAAGGAGCAGTCCGGTTCGGGCGTTATAGGAGTTTGATTTGTGACAGTGCTCCTTTAATGATTTCTGTGTTACGCTTCCTCAATAAGTTTTTGCCATATTTAACAATATTTAACTTTGCAGTGAAGCTTATTATAACCTCACATGGTAGACGGTACAACGGTGGCGGCTGAAATTTTTTTAAATTAACTCCAAAAACCTATCGCTGCAGAAAAAAATAGTTTAAGAAAATGAAACATCAAAACACGCAAAAAAAGTTAAATAGAGTTGCAGACTGCATACCCCTAATGCTGCACATTGGCCTTTTTAAAGTTTTGCAGGGTTTAGACAGAAAGAATTTAAAGGTGTTGTACAGATTCAAATTTTTTTGTCTTTAAAGTTAATAAGTTTTTTTAAAAACCTAACCCCAGCCCCAATAGTCAAATTATCTTTAGTGGTTCAAGAGCCAAATGGGTCCAAGAGCCTCGCCCCTTATAAAGATTTAAAAAAAAGAAGTTTTTTCAACGATTCTTTTCTTGAAGATTTGTTTAAGAGCCTAGCCACCTAGGCTTAATAATTTTGACGGTTTTTTTTCAATGATTCTCTTTTTGACGATTTTTAAATTGGTAAAAAAATTAAGAAACAAAAAATTATTAAAATGAAGCAGCAATACTGTACTTTCCTTTAATACTTTGATTATAAGATTGGTGCAGTATTTGTTAAGATGTTGTTTTTTGTAGCAAAAACGTGCGATTTTTTGGCTTACAAGTTACAACACAAAGCTTAGGAAGTGATTTGTCGCGGCAAACTTAAGTAAATTTTTTGACTTAAACACAAAGCTTAGGAAGTGATTTGTCGCGGCAAACTTAAGTAAATTTTTTGACTTAAACACAAAGCTTACGAAGCGATTTGTCGCGGCAAACTTAAGCAGATTTTAAGAATTGTAAGCCGGTAGCGCGCGAGGTCGAATAAGTCTGGTGTTCACTTCATGTACATTTTGCAATATGTTCAAACACCGGTAATACATTTTTTCGGTTTTTCATCAAACAAACAAGCATAAAAATAATTTTATTGTCCTCTTCATAAAACTTTTGGACCCGATCCACTTTGGACTGCGTCCGGTTTTTAGGCAGACCGGTCTGCGTAAAAAACAATGGAAGTCCGTTTTGATCATCGAATAGTGAACTGGGTCCGTTTTTGTTTCACCGTTTTTTGACTATTTATGGCTTTTACTTTCATATTTTCACATTTAAAATGCAAAATTATGAGTAAATTTCGAATGGTTTTTGTTATTTTAAAGCAAGTGTTTGAGCTTGGAAGCGAAGCACTTTTCTTGCGTTTTGTCTTTAAAATAACGTAATATACTTTATATTTTACCATGCATCATTTTCAGGGTTTCCAGATTTTCAAAAAATATCCCTAAATCAGTCAAAAAAAATTCTAAAAACCCCTTAAATTTAGAAAAAAAACCCACAAAAAAACCCAATGCGGTACAACCAAAATCAAGCTTAAAATTAAAAAAAACACAATAATTTTTTAATAAATTTTATTCAAAAAAACCTAAAAAAACCCCATACATAAACTCATACCAAATATAAGCTTAAAACCTAAATACAACAAAAAATGCAATATATTTTTGTAAAAAAACCCATACTATAATGAAAATAGCGAGTATTCAAAATAAATTGGTTTATATAATAATGAATATACAAAAACAGGGTGAGCTTGGGCTCTCGGGGTTCTAAACTGTGCTCAGCACGCAAGAGTTCCGAAAAAAGCACTATTACTATTATCAAGAATATATAACAGAAGAGAATGTCCGACTGTACACTAAATTTTTGACCAAAATTTTGCGAGAAAAGTCCAACTTTCAAATTCGTATGAGACTTTTCTCACAAAAATCCGCCATTTTCTGCTAGTTTTCCCGCGCTGCAATTTTTAACTGTGTTAGTTTTTTCGCAGTGGGGACTGTGACTTCTTTTGCACTCTATTCTGCTTTAGTCGCACTGCGAGTATGCTGCACAAAAAAAAACAACCAAAACAAACCGGAGCAAAAATTTTGTGTTTAAATGAATAAAAGTCGTTTTTTTACGTTAAGATGTAAAACTTTTTAGTTTTATTGAAATAAAGTAAATTTCCAAAGTTTTAAATTTAAATAAAACTAGTTTTGATGTGTTTTACTCCATTGAAAATGACTAACAGCGTCTGTATTATTTTTGTTGTACAGCCAGACTAGCAGTGCAAATATAATCACAGTGCGACTAAAGCAGTATAGACTGCAAGAAGTCGCAGTCCCCACTGGGAGAAAACTAACACTGACGTGTTAAAAATCGCAGCGCGGGAAAACTAGTAGAAAATAGCGGATTTTTGCGAGAAAAGTAGCACATGAATTTGAAAGCGCGACTTTTGTCGTAAAATTTTGGTCAAAAATTTAGTGTACAGTCGGACATTCTCCTATGTTATATTTTTGATATTATTATTATTACAAATCCAATAAATTTAAAAAAATAAGTGCATAAATTACGAAAATGGATTACGAAAATGGTTGTTTAAATTTATAAAAATTTGTTAAAATTTTGCGTTTTTCAAGATTTTGGCGGCATAGTGTATATAATTTGCACTGTTTTTAACGTTTGAAACACTTTATTTCAAAACCTGCGAACGCAAAATTACCTCCATTTTCTTTTCCTCCGCTGAATAATCAGAAAAGAGCACTCTCCGAAAGAAGGAAGTTGCCTCGAATGCGGGTATGGAACGGCGTTTAGCGGCCGGGAGTACTTTTTAAAATAAGCAAAATGAAAGAGTGAAGCTCAGTAATTCTTTTAAGTTCTAAAAACCGGGACTTCGAAGAATACCACTAATAGTGTAATTAATTGTCCAGACCTGTGCACTGCCCCCCGGGTTTTATTGGGGGAAGGAAAGGCAATTCCAAAATGGGGGGACAATAAAACGGAGGGGGGACAAGTAGGGGAGAAAGGAAAAAAAGAAAAAAAAGAAGGAAAAAAGGGACAAAAGAAGCTAAATTTAAGTAAAATAGGTCTAAAATGGCTTCAAATGCAGTAAAATTCAAATGCATTCAATGCAATAAAAACTGCAAAAATTTCGCGATGATAGCGTCATAATAGGTCAAAAATGATATTGTGTCTTTCTACGTGTAAATTTAATCTTATTATAGGTGTTTTAATTGCATTAAATAAAACAACGACAGTATTTTTATATACAAATGCATTTTAAAGGCTTATAAAAACATAATAATATTCCTATATAAATAGACTAAAAAACCAGTACTATTAAAAAGACAAAACATGTTGATATGTGCATAAGCAAATCAATGAAGTTTTAGTCAAATTTATTGATACAAAGCTGCTAGCATTCAAAACAGACATTAAGAAAAATTAAGAACACCGTTAAACTTTACCGTTATAATAATGATTTGAAATAAACTTATTGTTTTTTTTGCTAATTTTACATTCAAGATGTGTCTTTTAATTTAAAAATCGACCAATATTATTCTAAATTTACAGTTTCAATATAAAACGACAATAAAAATAGTGCATATTTTTTACAAATATAATTATTTGACAAATGCATCGTTAGACATAGGTATAGACATAGCTAAAACAGCCATACAAATTTTTTAGTGTCCGAATAAACCTAACTTGGACCACTTTTTTTACTGTATTTCATCGTAGGTTGGGTTTTGTTTAGTCAGATGCATATTAGTGATGCTCTCACCTTCCCATATCATGCTCCGGAACCCCGGTTATTTAAAACAAGGAGCTCCGGAGCTCCAACCCCTAAATGAACGATTTTAAGCTGATTAAAACCTACAATATGATTTAATTATTCTATATGCATTTTAAGACTATTTTTTATTGGTTTTAATAACTTTTATAAAAATTTAATTTACAATAACTTTTGTCAAACTAATCTTTGGCATCACTTCTATGTTATTCATAAAATAAGTGCACAAATAGGGCAAAGCTCCGGAGCTTCATTCCGGGGAACGTGACTAATATATAATTTGATAGTTCTTCAAAAATTAAAAAGACCATACCATACTTTGACATTTTTGATGAAAAATAAAGGAGTTTATTGTATTTTATTTCTCCTATATAATAAATATTAATTTTTGCGTTCCTTTAACTTTAGTTTTTTAAATGAACCAACTTTAAATTTAACTCTGAATGTCTCTGGTCGCCTAAGAAAATCTGAGTAAAAGTCAGAAGACATACACTAATAAAAAACCCAACTAGAGGAGACAACTTTTTGGATTTGGTACTTACTACAAAAATTGACATTTTCAATTCAGTAGACCTAGCACCAAACTTTTTAAAATCTGACCACTTGTCCATAACTTTTGAGATTAATGTATGTTATGAAAATGTAAATAATAAATCACAAAAAGATATTGTACCAAATTTTGCAGAAGCAGACTATGATTCCCTTTTTTTACTCTATGCTTCCCACAATTAGGATGAAGTTTTTAAAAATTGTAACAGTGTTGAAGACCCGTGGCAAAGTTTCAAATTAAAACTTCTTGAAGGCATAAATAAGCATGTTCCAACTAAAACTATTAAAAATAACTTCGGAAAAACAAAATATCCTGCAAACATTCTTAAACTTCAAAGGAAAAAGCTAAGACTTTGGCACAAACGAACCAAAAAAAAATCACAGGAAGAATACAAACAAATAAGCAGAGAGTATATTGAAGAAGTCAAGAAACATAGCATTTTTTTGGAGGATCAAACGCTAAAGCAAGGAGACATCCAAAGTTTTTATAAATTTGTTAACAAAAAAATAAAGTCAAGAAGTTTCCTTCCAGCTCTTCTAAAAGATGACTCCACCTATGCTGTGGATGATTCTGAAAAAGCAGAAATGTTTGCAGAATATTTTAGTTCTATATTTACTATAGATGATGGAAAACTTCCTCATTTTAGCCCTGAAATAACAGAAATTAGATAATTTGGTGTTTACTAAAAAAGACCTTTTAAAAGTTTTAAAAAATTTACCTAACAAATTTTCAAAAACTCCTGACTGTATTCCTGCATATTTTTTAAAACGTCTCGCAAAAGTTCTTGCTGAGCCCTTAGCTAAAATTTTTAACAGTTCTTTTCAAACTGGAAAACTTCCCTGCGACTGGCTCATTGCCCTAGTAATTCCAATTTTTAAGAAAAAGCTAAAAACAAAAAAAGAAAATTACAGACCTGTTTCCTTAACATCTTATTCATGTAAAGCAATGGAAACTATAGTGCGTGACAAACTTTTCTCCTTTTTTCAAAAATTCTTGTCTAGGTCTCAACATGGTTTTAAGGACAAAAGTTCAACAGTCACGCAGCTATTAGAATCACTAAACGATTGGACAAAAGCGTTAAAAAACAAAAAATCTGTAGATATAGTTTATTTGAACTTTGCCAAGGCTTTTGACACTGTCTCCCACCAAAAGCTGTTACACAAACTTGAAAAAATACGGAGTTTGTGGTAAATTTTTAGACTGGATCAAGGCATTTTTAACAAACAGATCTCTAAAAGTAGTAATCAACAAATCTGTTTCAAAACCTTACAAAGTAACCAGTTCTGTTCCTCAAGGTTCAGTACTGGGGCCTTTGTTATTTTTGATTTATATAAATGATTTAGCATATCATGTAGAAAATTCTGGTGTTAAATTATTTGCAGATGATGCAAAAATTTACACTGAATTTTGTGCGCAAATGATGCTAATAGTACAAAAGGACCTTGATAATGTGGCAATGGGCAAAAGTATGCAGTAATTGCAAAAGGTGAAAGTTTTGGTGGAAAAAACACATATTCAATTAATAATCAAGGTGTTCCAATAGTGCGTGACTTGGGTATTTATATGTCTCAAAATTTTAAAAGTTTTCTTATCACTGTGAAAGGATTGCAGAGAAAGCTGTGCAAAGATCAACTTTAATTTTTCGAAGTTTTAAAGCCAAATCTGCAAAAAATTTAGTAAGAGCATATAAATCCTATGTTAGGCCTATTGTAGAATATGGATCTGTTGTATGGTACCCACATTTTAAAAAAAATTTAGAGTTAATTGAAAAAGTCCAAAAAAGTTTTACTAGACGACTGTTTAAGAGCTGTGGTCTAAATTACACTAACTATGAAAATAGGTTGGTTTTCTTAAAGCTTGAAAAGCTTTCTGACCGCAGAGCTAAAACTGATATGTGTGAAATTTTTAAAATTATTAATAACAAAACTTGTCTTCAACCAAAAGATTTTTTTATCTTTAATTATAATCCCACTAGAGGACACCCTTGTAAACTTTTAATACAGGACAGTAGAATTGATGCAAGAAAATTTTCTTTCCCAAATAGAGCTATTTCTAGTTGGAATAAATTAAACTCAACTCAAGTTTCTGAAATTCTGTCAAAAAATTTAGACAATTAATTCATGCTTCTTATGTAGATTTTAATGTCTTTTAATGTGGCTTAGAGTTAGCGCAGATGCATATTTGAAGGCATCTGCCTTCTAAGCTGTTTTTTTAGCATAATAATAATAATATCTACTGTTTTTTTTACTGTGTTGCATTTGGATCGCATTCACAAAAAACAACATTTGTTCAGTTTTCTTGTATTTTTAAATCTTATTTTTTGATCTTGCATTTTAACAAATTCTTTCTGTACATCTAAGTTTTTTCTATAGTGTTTTTTTTATCTGTATTTGTGTTTGCATTCTATGTAATGTTTTTAAATTTGTATTTTGTGATTCACCAATTGTGACATTAATATTTTTGTTTTATATGTCTTTTTGCGAGGGGCCGGGCCAGGGTATTCCATTTTTCCCCCTTCCCCCCCATTTCCGCCCTGTTTTTTGTTTTGGTTGGTTTGTTAAGCGCCCCCCCCCCCTGGGGGTTTTTGGGGTTTGATTATGGGGTTATATTTAATAATACATTATTTTACCTATACTATTGCTAAAAAATAAAATATTGTTCTTCTTCTTCTTCTTCTTCAAAATAAACATTGAAAATTCTTGGAATTCAGGAGAAGTTTTTTTAAATAAAATAAAAGAACCAAATAATATATGTAATATTGTAAGCAAACTTAATATTAACTAGATTTTAAACTCAGAATTGCATTTAAAAAAGCTATCAATTATACTGTTTATCGTTATATCTCTCTCAGCGCCGGAGATCCAAAACGAAGTTTCCGAGAAAAAAGACAATAAATTCCAGATTTTTTAAGTTCTAAATATCGCTTTTTAAGCGTTTAACAGCTTTCTGGCCGTTGTGAGATCGTCTTCCCACTTGTCCCAATCGTCTTCCATGGTTTGCTCCAAGTATTCAACCTAAAAATGATTCCTCACAAATTATTAGACAGACAGACATGGACTTGAGAAAGGGGGCCGATGAGTTTCGGTCCACTTCCACTTACCATTTCCTAAAATGGAATCTTTTAGATTCATTCTTGAAAAATCATACTCCGTTCTATTTTAAAGTCACACGTTAATTTTGCAATTCTACTTAAATGGACTTCTAGTTTCAATTCAACCGGTTGTAGTTAGGGTCAAATTTGAAAAAAATAATTTCAAGTGCAAAAACCTAAAGTCTGTTTAAAAGTAATTGGCATATTTTAATCACGGTTCGGTTGATTTATACAAAAAAAATTATTATTGCATAGCTATACATTGATAATTTACTGTCTGAATTAACCGTATCATTAGCAAATATGTTCACCTTAATTTTTTTCTAAATTCAACGGCACTGTAGAAGCGACAGAGAGGTCGCGACAGCCGCCCGCCGCGCCGAAAAATTATAAAGAAAATTTAAAAAAAATTATAACAGAAACATGCAAGGTATTTTCTTTTTTTATTTTAACCATTTCACGTATTTCGAAATTGATTTGAAATGGACCTTTGGTATTAATACAAAAACAATAAGTGTTTTAGTATAAATAACGCTTCCTGATGACATTCAAGTTTAGTTTCATTTTTGAACAGACTTTAGTTTTAAAATAAAAGTAATAATTCAGCAGTGCGTACGATGAAACATTAACACCACACCTGTTGTTTTTTCGCGGGCGCTTAGGCGCCAGCCTCCAAATTTTAGGCACCAGCGCAGAAATCTAGGCGAGGTGCTGTGCTGCTGTCAGAGAGAGATGAATCGGTGTGCGTTAAGCGGCCAACACCTCTGGCGGCAGCCTGCCACAAACCACACAATTAATGTTCAATTGCAATTCAGTCTTTCCTGGGATTTCCTTTATTAAACTTCAATGCTAATTTGAAGATATGTTGCTTTTTAACTGTCAAACTCTTATTATTACTATTTTTTATGATTTTATTATATAATAAATCACTAACCATTTGCTCTCGATACTTGTCGAGATTTGGCAAATCGGAACAAGATTTGATATTGAGACAGTCGGAAAATAATCCCTTCCAGAGTTCTGTATTCCATTTTCTGCAAAAATAGGGTTTTTTAAATTTTTTAATAAAGAGATAATCTTTTAAATTTACAGGTCAATGTAAAAAATACTGATTTAATTCAAAAATTTATTATAAATAAAATAATAGAGTTACTTTAGGAACATTAATAAAGTTATCAGCAGAAAAAAAATTTATAGTAGCAATAAAATTATCAACAAAATAAGTGTAAAACAAAACAAATTGTTAACTTTAAAATTGGAACGCTTAAACATAAAGTTAGAAAGTCACTTTATGAGTATATTAAAATGGCATAAATTGCTCTTATTTTATAATGACAATTAATTTCCGCTTATTTACCTTTTGAAACTCGCCGTTGTCTTGTATTCTCCGCTGGGGAGCTTGTAGATTTTCATGTAATCCCCAAGGAGCATCACGTGACAAGTACCGATAAAGCCGAAGTAGTCGGTCTGCAAATTTTTATTTTTTTTTTAAATTTAAGCATGTTTTTGGACTAATAAATAATTAATTTATTTATATATTTTCTTTAATTTTAAAATATCAAATGATTAAATTACTTGCAGGGTTTCCAGCGCTCAAGGCAGAATGCTCTCCCTGACTATTTTTTGAAAATTTTAAGTATTTTCTCTGACTTTTTCCAGAGCTCTCCCTGACTTTTTTTGAATAGATTTTATATACCTACAAATTGTTATATACTGCAATAAATCTAGAGTTTTAAGTAAAATACTACACTGTTGAACGTTTTTAATAAAAATGACAAAAAAGAAAAAAAATGAGCCTGGGAGTGAGTCCATAGGTGGGCAGGTGCAGTGCTGTCGCCAGGATTTCCTTTAGGGGGGGGCGGTCTTGGGGAAGGAAAAGTACGTGTCACTGTCTAACAACGCTAAGCGGCGAAAACGTCGGCTGGGGGTTCTGGGGGAAATTTTTTTGAAATATGCACCAAAAATTGTTAAAAAATCTTCCTCTGGCAATGACGTGAACATACATTTACTTTTATTTTTATAACATAATTTCTATACAATTTTGTTTGATCTCCTAAATTAATATGGCGATAAAATTATATAGCCAAAATTGTATTATTTAACAAAACAATCCAACATAAATATAATGCCCCATTGCCTGATCTCATTAAATTTTGCGCATTTTGCGAAAAGCGGTTAACATTATAAAAACAAAGATAGGTAATACTAAAAAAGTTTATACTGAAAAAAAATTTAGTGTATAAAAATCTGACCTTCCTGCATAGCGGGAAAATTTTTTATATTAATTAATTTGCGAAAAATCCAGCTCCATAGACACTATTATAAATTAAAAATTATTAATTATTAAAATTATTTTCCCGAAAAGCGGGAAAATTTTTAGTTTTTCGTATTTTTATACTTTTGAAATGCACCAGTAATGTTTATGAACTTATATCTAAAACAAAAATGTAAGGGTCTCTCCTCTCATACGAAAAAATGCGGCTTTTAAAGATTTTGGAGGGAGGAAGTTGGCCGCGTACGCGTCCATGGGTAAATATTTTAGAAAAATAAATAGATTATCAATTGGATCAATATTAAAAAATACCCAATACTATAAATTGTAGGTAAAACGTATTTAGGTACGAAAAACAACCTGTAAAAATAAAAATAATTTAAATGATATTTTTATATTTAAAAAAGAAAATTATTGGAAAAAGTAAACAAAGAGAAAAATAATTAAGCGCCCTAGACACGAAAATTTTTAACAATCAGTTTTTGAATTTAATAATATACCTTGTACTTAATGTCCTAAAAAGCAAAATTCTCCCTCACTCACTGGTGCTCTCCCTGACTTCCCTGGCTACTTTTTGCTCTCCCTAACTTCCCGGACTCGCTGGAAACCCTGTATTTGGCATCCAGGATCCGTTAAGTAAATATATCTTTTTGCAAAATGTATTAGATATTATTATTTTTATTTTATAATAATTATTATACTAATATATAATTATTTTATGCCCTAAAAACACATCACTAATATTATATATAATTACAGACCTGTGCACTGCCTTCCCCCCACTGAATTTTATTGGGGGGGGGCATTTCCAAAACGGGGGAGGGGCACGCGGTGGGGGGGGGGCAACTTTTTTGAAACGGGGGGGCAAGCAGGGGAGAAAGAAAAAAACTGAAAAAAAAGAGAAAAAAAAGGAAAAAAGGAACAAAAGGGAAATTGGGACAAAAAAGCCAAATTAAGGTAAAAAAGGTCTAAAATGGCTTAAAATAAAATAAAATGCTAAAAACTGCAAAAATTTCGCAATGATGGCGTCATATTAGTTTAAAAATGGCGTTATAATATTTGGTTATCTTTTGATTTTTGGGCGGGGATGGGGGCAAATCCTCCAATAAAGCGGAGGGGGGCATTCCCCGACTGTGCACAGGTCTGGAATATTTTATGCCCTAAAACACATAAATCATAATCTCCACGAACACGCATATTTCTGAAACATCTCTATTTAACATAAAATATTTGGCGTGGATAGTAGGAAGCGCATTGAAAATTGTTTTTAAATATACCCGCCAAATTGGTTTTAATATTCAAATTTATTTTTTTACCACAAAAACTTGTTTGGTACTGTGGAGAAAAGGAAGACCAAAACAAAACTGAGATACTAAATTATATTATTATCAATAAGAAATTGGTCTAGTTCACTATTATTCTCTCAGTACACAATGTGTACATCTTAAATAAACCACTTTAATCTATTTATATCAACCTGGTATGTCCAAGGTCTTCCCTCCAACATTTCCACACATTGAAAGGCAGAGGTTTGAGCAGATCCCGTGAAAGAAACGCCTATAATATTACAAAATACAAAAATTAATATTAATATAGTAATATTATTACTATTGTTAATATATTAGGTTTATTGCATTATTATTTAATGAATTAGGGTAATATACTTAGATTAGCACAGTATCAATATCAGGTTTTATTGAGCATTGAAGTTTTATTTATCGGTGTATTAATGGATTAGAGTACAAAAAGCGTAACAAGGTAAGGGTTAATCGTTGGAGTTGGAGGGTTAATGGTTGGTTTGGCTGGTGAAATGTTAATCACCTTAATTATCAATTACATAATGCTTTATTATTCTTTTACAAGTCTAAAAACTATGCATTAACTTTTGCTTCAAACCGTTAGGTACCTTTCTGCTTGTTTATTTATGTCTGTTTAGAAGGGCATAGTCCTAAATCATAAAAAACAACACTACAGACAGACTTGTGCACGCTCTGGCGAAGCCACCCGCTTTTCCGATTTTGTCGTTTTCGCCGTTTTAGACCTTACTTAAATTCACTTTTATTTAGTTTTTTCTTTTTTTTTTTGCGCAACCCTTAGTTTATATAAAATTGCCTTCGAACGCAGGCACCCCCCTCCATTAAGACCCAGGGCGGCATTGCACAAATCTGATCTGAACGGTATTTTGAGCCTATTCTTATTACCTGTGGGTAGTAAAGACATATCGATTGATCTTCCCCAATCGATTAGTTTAATGGAAGACGTAATCAAACTCTGTTTGGAAACAATACCGGTTTTATCATCCGTCAACGGCGGACTAAAACAAAAAAAACAAGTAGATTTTTATAAACAAAAAAAAAACAAACAAATAGATTTTCATTCTTTTTTTAAAGCGAAATATAAAACGTAATTCAATCAAAGTTTAGCATTTCTGTTGATATAAGGGTTTATGTTGGCGACAATTAAGTCGCAAATTTTGACCCTGATAGGGTAGTGCATTCAATTTCGGCACTTTTCCCAATTGGACATTTTTGATTTTGGACTATATCTTTGGTAATCCTGAACGGAATATGATGTTTGATAGCTCAAATGAGAGATAATTATATGTAGATGACAGTCGTGAGCTTTTTATTTGTTATGTTGTGATATTTTCATGTGAAATTGTGTGATTTATAAAAAAATAAAATTGTTACTCGTCTTTAGAACATGGGCATTTCATGATTACGCAATAAGTTGGTTTAAAAATTAAACTGTCCTGGTAAAATTTAGTCTATTTTTCGAATTTTTAGTCCCCGTGGTTCTACGTTGCGTCTGTGGTGAGCAATCGTTATAAAATAAAATAGTGTAATATCGGCACTCATATGCTGTAAGTAAAAACGGATTGAATAAGTGGTCGGGTGTTAAATTGTAGTTGTAAATAGTTAAAAGACAACATTGATATGTGTAGGGGTCATAGCACTGCACTTAAACTCGATGAAGAGGGTCCTTTAAAAAAGTGCCGAAATTAAATGCACTTTTTTCCCAAATTTTGCTCATTTTGATACCATTTGGCATTTTAGCTGTAACTTTTTGCCAGTTACACGTGGAACAACAAGTAGAAGCTTAAATTAAAGAAAACTGTCTGAAGATAATGATAGGCTTTTAAATTTTTGAAAATGATGATTTTTTACTGAGAAACAATTAATTGTTTGTAAAGTGCCGAAATTAAATGCATATTTTTAATTTCGGCAATTTTCCGTTTTTTTAAAAACTGATTTAATTAATTAAAAAAATTATTTTCGTACAGTGAAACTTTTGTGACGCAACCATAGGTGAGCACGGTCGGGGAAGCTAGGGGGGGGGTGGTTACCCAGGGTAAATCGAATTTTGAATTCTAGGAGGGGGGTCCGGACCCCCCTAGCTTTTTAGGGGGGGGTCGACCCGGGGTGCAAAATTTTGAAATCTAGAGGGGGGTCAGGTGGGGTCCGGTGTCCAAAGCAAAATAGTTTTAAACCATAATAACTTTAATAATTGTTCTTTTTATAGAATAATACTACATTTTATTGAATAAAAAGCCATATTCATGTATAAAAAGGCTGTAAAAGCATGAATATGTGATGAAAATTTAGTATAAAAAAGTACCTAAAATTTTTCCACGGAGGAAGAAGGGGTCAGATTTCAAAATCAAGAGGGGGGTCAGGGGTAAAAAATTCGGAAATTTGGGGGGAGGGGGGTGGGCCCCTAGATTTTCTTCTAGGGGGGGGGGCCCAAAATTTTGAGGCCAGGGGGGGGGGGTGGACCCCACCCTGCCCCCCCCCCCCCGCTTTCTCACCTATGGACGCAACGCAGTATTGTGAAAGCTTCAAAATGAGCTATCAAACATGAAAATCGGGCCATACGGTGAAAAGTTACATTGGAAAAACAAAAAAGTGCCGAAATTAAATGCACTACATCGTGTTAAAATAAAAGAATATTTTTCTTTTTTGTCTTTTAGCTGGTCAAAGTGAGTCAAAGCTTACAGTTGTTTGATAAGAAAATTGTCCGGTTTCACGTCGGCGTGAATTATTCCGGCCTTGTGAGTTTCCTCCAGAATGTTCAAGATTTCGATAGCAAAGTAAAGTGACAGGTTCTCGTCCAAACCCGTCTTCTTCGCGTTTCTGTAGTGATTTAACAAATCCTAAAATATTATTCTTTTAATATCAAAATATCACAATGGAAATTTTTTAAAATTACATAATAGAAGAATAAAAACCTACCAACAGGGTTCCGTAGTGATGATACTCGTTTACAAGAAGACTACCATCTGCATAGACAAACGCGTCTTTAATTTCCATAATCCCACTCAGCACCTAAAAAAATAAAATAATAATAGTTTTGTTTTTATAATAATACAAAAATTATTATGAGATAGTTTATTTTTTGCAATATCTACGTAAACGTAAACTTACTAGCTCGTTTGAAATTCGAATTCTCAACTGGCTGCATATATAAAACTCCCAAGGACAAGCGGGTTTTTGAACCTAAAAAATCTCTCGTATTGTAAATTATAACAATATTGCATTGCTAATTTAGAAGAGTTTTGCAAGTTTAATTAAACTTTAGTTACGCACGTGCACGTTATATTTTTATATCTTGTTTTACATACCTATCAAACGTTTAGCCTATAAATAGCAAAACACTTCGATCTTCATGTGGCACAAAAACCCTATTGTAAAGAAATAATGGCAGACCTGTTCACGGTCTGGAAATGCCCCTCCCCCCGCTTTATTGAAAGATTTGCCCCCCCCTCCCGCCAAAAGATTAAAAAGTACCCTAAAATTATTGCGCCATTTTTAACCTATAATGACACCATCATTGCGATTTTTTTGCAGTTTTTAGCCTATTTCAATGCATTTTAAACCATTTTAGACCTATTTTTACTTTTTTTTTCGCTTTTTTGTCCCTTTTTTCCATTTTTTTCCTCTTTTTTTCTTTATCCCCTGCTTGCCCCCCCCCCGTTTTGAAATTCTCCCCCCTAATAAAACCCCTGGGGCAGTGTACAGGTCTTTAATGGTCAATTTGTTTGGAGAGTAGTTGGTTCAATACTTGGAACATCTTTTTTTTTACACTAATTATCTTAAAAATCTAAGGGGACGTCCAGGTGAGGTGAGCTTTCAGGGAGGATATCTTGTCAACGGTAGGATTAATTTGTATGAAAGTATTCTTAATGTATAGAAATTAATAGTAGCTATTTATTGTTAGATAAGACATTTATTGTGAATCTTCGTATTGTTAGCAAGATATACTCACCAAATTATTTTCCAGTCTCATTTCAATGATTTTTAAACAAACCTAAAATTTACTAAAAAAATTGAATTTCCTCGTTCCTGCTTGCGTCTTGTTCACTCTCTAATTTAAGAATTCGAACTTTCAAATAATTAATTAAATTACTATAATTTTTTTAACTAAAATTGTAAAAACTGTAAAAAATTCGTTTTTTCTATACTTTCAATTGTTTTTCAATCAACATGGATTATTGTTACACAAACTATCAATAACCATCTAATACCCACACCACAGCTTCTCTGCAAAAATCAATAAAACATTCTTACATTTAACACGACACTGCCCCCCTATTTTATGAAGATGGCACAGTATATTTATTGTTACGCAAACAATCAAAACTGCCTGGATACCCTACACTTCCGTTTCACTGCAAAAAATCAATAAAACACTTGCATGATTTTAAACAACCACACTATCCTCGGCATCCAAAACTACCGGATGCCTACACTGAAGTTTTCTGCGAAAAAATCAATAAGCCAATAAAAACAAGCGCTCGTATATTTTAATTCGAGACCGCCCCCGACATCCAGAAACTGCCAATACCCACACTAAAGTTTCACTGCAAAAAATCAATAAATCAAAAAAAGATTCGTATACTTTTAACACGACACTGCCTCCGTCTTCCAGGGAGCTGGCGCGGTAGGCCCGGGCGAACGCTCCTTCTCCCAGCATCTTCTCCACTCGAAACGATTTCCCACCCAAATTCACCTGCTGATAAACCTAAAAAAGTTAAAATTTTCACTTTTGCAAAATTGAGCCATAGTTATCTAAAAATAAACCTGAATGTGACTTTTTCTATAGACAATAAGATACGTAGATCTTTTTGGTTGGGTCCCCTAGGGAGGTTGTTAACATTCTATAATAAGTCACCATCACATAATATTTTATACACTCAAATCCACCTGCTGTCATTAGATGAACACGGTCAAAAAGCTAGGGAGGGTGTTTACCACGGGGAAATGACATTCCAAATCTAGGAAGGAGGTCCTAGGGGGAGTCGAACCTCAACCCCTCTAGCTTTCTAGGGGGTTGACCCAGTGTGGAAGATTTAAGATTCTAGAGGGGGGTCAGGTGGGGTCCAATTTCCGAAACAAAATACTTTTTAAATCATTAAAGGTTTAATAATAGTTTTTTTTATAAGATAATACATTTTATTGAATAAAAAGCGATATTTATGTAAAAAAAGGGTGTAAAAATATAAATTGTGTTAAAAATTCAGCATTTTTGGAAGAAAATTTATTATAAAAAAGTACCTAAAATTTTCTCGAGAGGGGAGGGGAGGGGTCAGATCTAGGAAATCCAAAAGGGGGTCAGGGGTAAAAAATTCAAAAATTTGGGGAGAGGAAGGCCCCTCCATTTTTTTCTGGGGGGGGGGCGCAAAATTTCGAGGCTAAGGGGGGGGGGGGGTGGACTCCACCCTACCCCTCCTTGTTCATCTAGGATTTTGTAAATACTGTGACTTATTTCGCTAAAGTGACGACGATTTTGTCGCTGCCGTAAATAACAATAATTTTCACTCACTGATTTTATTTTTAAATCAAATTTCCTGCATACGCATAATAATAATATGCAGCAAAACTTATAACTTAAACATAAAATACATAATAAACATTTCTAAATTAAATTGCATAGTTGCTTTAACTTACTCAAATCACAGGCATTAGCCCGTCTAATTTGTGGTAGTTAATGTAGCTATCAATCCTTTTTGGCAGGCTATGCAATAAATCCTTCACGAAGTTTGCATCCCAAGGATCGATATTGCTGGTGATTGCTGTGCTAAAAATATATTAATGTATAATCCAGTGTAACTGTTGGTCCTAGTTCGCGATGTTCTTTTCCTCTCCTTTAATAATATGCTTAGGAGCTCACCCCTTGAATAAGCGATTTCAAGCGTATTGAAGATCGGACGAATATGTCATAAGCTGTTCTATTTGCATATTTAGAATTGTTTTGTTGTTTTTAATAAGTTTTTCTGAAAATTTAGTTTAGGTACAAAATTTTTTGAAAATAATCGGGACTTATCCAGGGTTTTATTTGGGGGGGGGGGAGGTTATAACAAAAAAAATTTGAAATTTTTTTTTGAGGGGGGGGGGCACCAGAATTCCCCCTTAATTTTTAAAACAGTTAAAAAAGCGGGAATAAACGTAAATAAAGCTTTATAATAAACTGTTTTTGGCCTAATAACATATTATCAAATGTTTTTAGCGGTAAAAGCATGTTTTCTTAGTTAAAAATTACATTAGCAGACATTGGAAGAGCTCGGATTTCACAAAAAAGGAACTTAGAGACCTTTTAGACCATACGTGGGCACAAGGGGGGTTAAACCCCCCTCAAATTCTGAGAAGGGGGGTTTAACCCCCCCCCACTCAGAAGTGAGGGGGGGGGGAGAGAAAATTTTAACCCCCCAATTTTGGAAAAATGAAAAAAAAGTCTTTAAAATGACTTCTAACTGCCTCCAAACTTAAGTTTTGAGGTCAAAATGAATGTTTTAAACATTAAAAAGCTCAAAAATGCAATAAAAAGGGCTTTTTGACCCAAACATAGCGTTTTTACCTATTTTTCCTTTAAAATCAAAAAACGAAAGGGGTAAAATGCACTCCAGAAAAAAAAAACGATATGGGTATTTTGCGTTTTTTGGATTTTAACCCCCCCGACTAATTTTTTGGATTTTAACCCCTTGATGTATGCATCAGTGGCGTGCCCAGGATTTCATTTCGGAGGGGGGCGGTCGGGGGGGGGGTTAATACTAACCCTGAAGGGGGGTCTGGGGGTGGCAGCCCCCCATAAATGGGGGCTCTGTGGGGCAAGCCCCCAGCGGGGACTCTTGCCCCACAGAGACGGGGGGTCCCGAGGGCAAAATGCCCCCGTAGGGAAGAAAATTTTAATTTAAGGCGCTAAAATACACTAGAAATTTTAATTGATACTTATTGCAAAATTTAAGGCTTTTTTATACATATACATTTAAAACATGTGTTTAAAACGTTAATAAAAGGATAATAGTGTTTATAGTAGTTTCATTAAACATGTATGCCTTAACTACTGAAGGGGATAATTGATTTGAAATAAAAAAACTAAGATAAATTGTCAATATAAACTGACCGCGTAGCAGAGAAATTTTGGTTTTTTGACTATTAAAAATATGCTTTGGAAGGCATCAGAAGGGTTTCTGTATTAACATTAAAGAAAAAAATTTTATTTTCTAAAATTTAAAAAACGTAAGGGTCCCCCCTTACGAAAAAAGAATACGGCTTCGACGGATTTCGGGGGGAGGGGGG
>JASAMX010010348.1:0-30248 GCA_030248175.1 Microlaimidae sp. YZB2_3 | reverse complement strand
TATATAAATTTGTCGAAAAAATAAAATTGTTACTCGTTCTTAGAACATGGGAATTTCATAATTACGCAATAAATTGGTTTAAAAATTAATTTTTCCTGGTAAAATTCGGTCAATTTTAAGAACTTTTAGTCCCCGTGGTTCTACGTTGTGTCTGTGGTGAGCAATCGTTATAAAATAAAATAGTGTAATTTCGGCACACATATTGCTGTGGTAAAAACGGGTAGATTCTAGTGGTCACGTGTCGAATTGTAAGTTGTCAAAGAGTTAAAAGACAACGTTGAAAGGGTGTAGAAGGACATAGCACTGCACTTAAACTCGATTAAGTGGGTCCTTTTAAAAAGTGCCGAAATTAAATGCACTTTTTCCTCTAAATTTTGCTCATTTTTAATACCATTTGGCATTTTAGCTGTAATTTTTTATTAGTTACACGTTGAACAACAAGTAGAAGCTTAAATTAAAGAAAACTGTCTGGAGATAATGATAGGCTTTTAAATTTTTGAAAATGATGATTTTTTGACTGAGAAACCATCAATTGTTTGTAAACTGCGCGAAATTAAATGCATACATTTAATTTCGGCAATTTTCCGTTTTTTAAAAAACTGATTTAATTAAGTAAAAAAACAACGTTCGTCCCGTGAAACTTTTATGACGCAACGCAGTATCGTGAAAGCTTCAAAATGAATTATCAAACATAGAAATCGGGACATACTGTAAAAAGTTACATTGGAAAAACGAAGAACTGCCGAAATTAAATGCACTACTATATGGTTTTAAAAATGCTGCTTTTTGGTTTTGTGGATTAACTCTGCAAACTTTTTTGCTACATGGAATGTCACGTTTACTCATACACAAACATATAATCATTTACAAGTACAAGTAGCCCGTGTCATCCTCGCCACTTTTATCCTCGCCACTTCATATCACGGCATCCTCGCCACTTTTATTAACAGGAAAAGCAACATGATCTTTACATTGCACCGCCTAGACGGGATAAAAACAGAAAGTGTTAAGGTTTTTTATTTTGTTCTTTTTTAGCTGAGAAAGAGTTACAAAATGATCTGCTTGACAATGCTTCAAAATCTAAGATTATTTATTATATATTTAAAGTTAAATCTAATTAAAATTTAGCGGCACAGTCTTTATTTTATTTTAAAATAAAAATTAAGAAAGTTTCTTGCAAACCAAAGTCCTCCCAGGATTAACAAGTACCACAGAAACCAAAATTTAAAAAAACACAAGCTAACATGCAACACAGACTTATAAACAAGCAAGCAAAGTTTTTGCCCTCTGTTTACATTTCCTTAATATACAAGAATTTTTTATTTTGTTTAAAATGTTCGCAGGATAAAAAATTTTCCAATAACGAGAGGTGTCGTGGGGTCTATACCTTACCGGCCTACTGGTTGATATTTTGTACCATTTTTAAACTTTTTTATTTTCTGCCATGCGGAGGGGGTATTCCCTCTATAGTTTTCACAAAAATTTTAAAAGTATAGATTTTAACATCAAGAATTTTTGCAACATATCAAGAATTTTTAATGCATGAAAGTGCTATTATAACTTTAAGTGAGCATGGACTAGGAAGCTTTGAAAACTAGGACAGGGTTCCAAGAAGGTCCGTATACCCCAGGGCTTGTGCGCGGATTTTCGCAACGTGAAGGCCAATTTCAGAAGAATGACAATGGTATATATAAATGCGGCACGTTGCGCCGCAAAGCGGCGCCAGGCGAACGAAAGCGTCCGCGAGGCGGTTGGGGTGCCTGGAAGTGTACTCCCAGCAGCCGCCGGGGGCCAAATTTTTTGAATTAGCATTAAAATTTAGCAAAATTGGGGCTTAAAAAAACAACTTAAAATCAAGAAATAAAGGTTGGCAAAATCCA
Organism: Microlaimidae sp. YZB2_3; assembly: GCA_030248175.1. Classification (NCBI taxonomy): domain Eukaryota; kingdom Metazoa; phylum Nematoda; class Chromadorea; order Desmodorida; family Microlaimidae; species Microlaimidae sp. YZB2_3. Next base: position 28,368 of record JASAMX010010348.1, on the reverse strand, counting down.
CTATTGGCATACCCAAGAAAAGACATACGAAAGGCTCTGGTCCTGGGAGCTCTGGTCTTGTCCCTCCCCCCTTTTTTGGGCTCATCTTGGTAAAAATTTAGGAAGGGAGAGGTTGGTCTAGGGGTAGTGGCGGGGGGAGGTTAAAGGGAAGGTAACTCCATCATGACCAGTGCCTTTTCCTATGTCTTTTCTGGAAATTATGCCGGATAATCGATTTTGCCAACCTTTATTTCTTGATTTTAAGTTGTTTTTTTAAGCCCCAATTTTGTAAATTTTAATGCTAATTCAAAAAATTCGGCCCAACGCCTTGGGAGTACACTTCCAGGCACCCCAACCGCCTCGCGACGCTTGCCACCTGGCGCCGCTTTAGCGTGCCGCATTTATATATACCATTGTCATTCTTCTGGAGTCTGGCCTTCACATTTCGAAAATCCGCGCACAAGCCCCTGGGGTATACGGACCTTCTTGGAACCCTGTCCTAGTTTTCAAAGCTTCCTAGTCCATGCTCGCTTAAAGTTCTAATAGCACTTTCATGCATTAAAAATTATTTAATATGTTGCAAAAATTCTTGATGTTAAAATCTATACTTTTAAAATTTTTGTGAAAACTATTGAGGGAATACCCCCTCCGCATGGCAGAAAATAAAAAAATTTTTTAAAAAATGATTACAGATTAAAATCAACCAGTAGGCCGGTAAGGTAGAGGCCCCACTACACCTCTCGTTACTTGGAAAAAATTTTTATCCTGCGAACATTTTAAACAAAATAAAAAATTCTTGTATATAAGGAAATGTAAACAAAGGGCAAAAATCTTGCCCTGCTTGCTTATAAGTCTGTGTTGCATGTTAGCTTGTGTTTTTTTAAATTTTGGTTTCTGTGGTACTTGTTAATCCTGGAGGACTTTGGTTGCCAAGAAACTTTCTTAATTTTTATTTTAAAATAAAAAATGAAAAACTGTGCCGCTAAATTTTAATTAGATTTAACTTTAAATATATAATAAATAATCTTAGACTTTGAAGCATTGTCAAGCAGATCATTTTGTAACTTTTTTATAGCTAAAAAAGAACAAAAATGAACCTTAACACTTTCTGTTTTTATCCCGTCTAGGCGGTGCAATGTAAAGATCATGTTGCTTTTCCTGTTAATAAAAATCAGCGAGGATGCCATGATGGAGAGTGGCGAGGATAAAAGTGGCGAGGATGACACGGGCTGCTTGTACTTGTAAATGATTATATGTGTTTGTGTATGTGTAAACGTGACATTCCATGTATCAAAAAAGGGTTTGCAGAGTTAATCCACGAAACCCAAAATTCAGCATTTTTCAAACCATATAGTAGTGCATTTAATTTCGGCACTTCTTCGTTTTTCCAATGTAACTTTTTACAGTATGTCCCGATTTCTATGTTTGATAATTCATTTTGAAGCTTTCACGATACTGCGTTGCGTCATAAAAGTTTCACTTTACGAAAGTAGTTTTTTACTTAATTTAATCAGTTTTTAAAAAAATGGAAAATTGCCGAAATTAAATGTGCGCATTTAATTTCGGCACTTTACAAACAATCGATTGTTTCTCAGTCAAAAAATCATCATTTTCAAAAATTTAAAAGCCTACCATTATTTCCAGACGGTTTTCTTTAATTTAAGTATCTACTTGTTGTTCAACGTGTAACTGGCAAAAAATTACAGCTAAAATGCCAAATGGTATCAAAATGAGCAAAATTTGGGAAAAAAGTGCATTTAATTTCGGCACTTTTTAAAAGGACCCCTTAATCGAGTTTAAGTGCAGTGCTATGTCTTCTACACCTTTCAACGTTGTCTTTACCTTTTGACAACTACAATTTAACACGTGACCACTTAATTCAACCCGTTTTTACCACAGCAATATGTGTGCCGAAATTACACGATTTTATTTTATAACGATTGCTCACCACAGACACAACGTAGAACCACGGGGACTAAAAAAAAATCTGAAAATTGACCAAATTTTACCAGGAAAAATTAATTTTTAAACCAATTGATTGCGTAATTATGAAATTCCCATGTTCTAAGAACGAGTAACAATTTTATTTTTTTCATAAATCACACATTTTCACATTAAAATATCACAACATAACAAAAAAAAAGCCCACGACTGTCATCTACATATAATTAGCTCTCATTTGAGCTATCAACACATCAATGTTAATTCGTCCAGGATTACCAAAGATACATGAATTTGAGTTCAAAACCCCCAATTGGGAAAGTGCCAAAATTAAATGACACTACACTAAGGCTGGACTGGAATAACAAAAAAAATCGCTAAATCTAAAGTTCATATTTCCTGATTTTAAAGAACAAAAGGACAGTTTCTTAATCAAAAACAAATTCTGTTAAATCTTTGCAAGAGGCTTGAATGAACAAAATCTTACTTTAAGATTTTTTTGTATTCCGTATGTTATATTATTTTTATTATTAGTCCAATAATAATTTTTAAAAAGTCAGAAACGGTGGGGTTTCTTTAAATTTCGTACCATGTTTTGTTATAAACAGTTAAATTTAATGTTGAGCCAATATTTTAAATTGAAAACGTGTTAAATTGATATTGTAGTTTATAAAATTTAAACTAAACTAAATTTTGTAACTTCAGTTGAAACCGGACAAACAAGGAGTCGCGGATTTGTAAAAAAATGTCACAAAAAGGCGGTAACCACCTTTTTTTTCTTGGAAAATAGTCGTTTTCATTTATTAATAATCGGCTATACAATCGGTTTTTTGCTATTTTAATTTTTTTTGGTCGCTAAGTATTAATAAGAGACCCTAGTCAATGGAAACTAATATTATGTAAAAAAATTGACATCTTTACTTTATTACTAAACAACCCATTATAAATAAGAAGTTTTCGAATTTTACCACTTAAAAACGTTTTTTGTCTTTGAACCGGCTTAAAATTATTATCAAGAAAAATGTTCGATTGTACAGCACACTAAATTTTAACCAAAATTTTAGCTAACTCACACATGCGCAATTTTGTCCTGCGTTTGTTGTCAAATCCGCCATTTTCTGGTGGGTTTAGCTAGCGCGCAGCGATTTTTAACGCAGTAAAAGTTCTTTAAAGTAATTGCCGACTTTCTGTTGTTTTTTTCTATGCTACGCTTTTTATACTGCATTATTAAGTTAAAATTGGAAATTTTGTATGAAAGTGAAAAATAAAATTTTTCTGTGCTTGTTATGAATAAAATGCTTATACTGATGAAATCTGAAAATAAAATTTTTGTGTGTGCTTGTGACATCGCATAAGCCAGAAAATGTTTTAAAACAAGATTATAATATATTATTACATTTAAAACATAATTATACATTATTACCATCACGTGGCCTCGGTTTTTTTTTCGCCAACGCCTAGGCGCCAGCTGGCGCCTAGCCTCCAAACTCAGGCGCCAGCCCAGAAATCTCAATTTTGATAATAAAATAAATTTATTTTAATTTTCACAAAAAGGACACATATTATTAGTTTTTCATTATATGCATGTTTTTAGATGGTTTTTCTATTTAGTCCAACGTTTTGTGTTGTATAATTGTACAATTTTAAAAAACGACTCATTTTGCTATCTCAATACTCAATTTTAAATGCGTAAAAATTTGTTGAAGAATTATATAATTTACCAAGAAAACATAAAAAGCTCATGATGTTCCTGCCTCTTCACATCATGCTACGGAGCCCGGCCACTTATAGGAGAGGGAGCTTATGAGATTTCTTTTCCTAAAATATTTGATTTTCGAGCTCTAGGGGAGACTAAATGCTTTAATTATTTTATTCGCATTTTTACAGTTTTTTTAATCGCCTTTAATAAGTTTTGAAAAACTTTAGTTTACAAAAAATTTTTTACTAAACAATTGTCTCAAACAAACTGAACGATCGCAAAAATTGGACACCCAATCAGGTGCCCTTACTAGGGATGCATTTGAGCACCAGATTTTAATTGTGAGCTGAGGAGCATTACTTAGTACTCACAATTAAATTAATTCTTGAGCTTGAGCTTAAATTATACTCACAATTAAATATATGTGATCACCAATTAGTATTGAGCATTTGTGAGCCTGGCCAAATTTCAAAATATGCTTAATTATAGCATAGATTTTAGGTAAATCAAATGACATAAGAAAAGAGGTGATTGATCATAGTCCCCAGAAACGGGGGCTATGGGTGGATAAAGCCTCTAAATGAGGTCAAGGGGCAGAACAGCAGCAGTGCAATAAGCCTTTTCAGAGCAATTTGTGAGACCCGAATACTCCCCGGGGAAAAATTTTTAATTTAAAACTATTAAACGCCAAGACAAACCCATAAAACTGCGAAAAACTTGATTTCACTAACATATGAATTTTCATATAAAATTAAGGTGTTTCACTAAAAAAATAATGTAAAGCCTTTTGGCGTGTAAAAAATGACAATATGTAAACAATTATATTTTAACTATGAATGTTTTATTGAAGAATTATTGTTAAAATACAACAAGGATATTTTTATTTTACTGATTTATCAAGTTTTATTGCGATTCTTTAGCCGACAGATATAGCAAGAATATATAACACAAGAGAATGTCCGACTGTACACTAAATTTTTGACCAAAATTTTGCGAGAAAAGTCGCATTTTCGAATTTGTGTGCGACTTTTCTCGCAAAAATCCGCCATTTTCTGCAAGTTTTCCCGCGCTGCGATTTTTACACAGTGTTAGTTTTCTCGCAGTGAGGACTGCGACTTCTTTCGCACTCTATGCTGCTTTATTCGCACTGCGATTTTTTTCGCACTGCGAGTTGGGCTGCACAACAAAAAAAAAAATAAAAACAAAGCGGAACAAAAATTTTGTTTTTAAATGAGTTAAAGTCGTTTTTTTTAACCTTAAGATGTTAAAACTTTTTAGTTTTAATAAAATAAAGTAATTTTCCAACGTTTTAAAATTAAATAAAACAAGTTTCGAAGTGTTTTACTCCATTGAAAATGACTACCAGCGTCTGTATTTTTTTTGTTGCGCGGCTAGGCTCGCAGTGCGAATAAAGCAGTATAGAGTGCGAAAGAAGTCGCAGTCCCCACTGCGAGAAAACTAACACTGTGTAAAAAATCGCAGCGCGGGAAAACTTGCAGAAAATGGCGGATTTTTGCGAGAAAAGTCGCACACGAATTTAAAAGTGCGACTTTTCTCGCAAAATTTTGGTCAAAAATTTAGTGTACAGTCGGACATTCTCTTGTGTTATATATTCTTGGATATAGTGACTTAAAAAACAAAATCTTTAAATGCTAACACTAAAGGTCATATACCTTTGGTATAATTAAATTTCAATACAAAAGGCGTTTTTTAAAAAGTGTAATATTGAAAACTGACATTTTTTAATATTTTTTTATCAATTTAGTTTAGTCAAATTAAATTTAGAATAGATGTTTATTTTTACAGCAATTCAAACTATTTTCTTTAAATAAAAATATGCTTTAAAGTAAAAAAATAGCAATTTTTATGTAGATAATAAATAAGAAATGTGATAAGAAATATAGAATAAAAAGATTAGAATAAAATAATGCTTGTTAATGATATTTATAAAATTGGCATTTTCATGGAGTTTTTATTGTATCTAACATGTCACATGAAACAAAAATATGATTGGTTTTTATTATTTAAACTTAACAGGGTGAAATTGAGTGTATTATTAAAAATCTTTTTAAAATTTAGTAACTTTTTGCGCAAAAACAATGTGGAATATAGGATAAAACATTAAAGGAGCACTATTACAAATCAGATGCTTATAACGCCCTGAATGGACTGCTCCTTTAATAAAAAAACCTATCTACCTTAAATTTATTATTTTGGCTTCTTTCGACCAATTTGACAACATTTACAGATTTTATTTTAATGGTTTCAGTACCAAAAACGTTTTATTATCCAGCATTCTAAGAATCTGATTTGTAAGAGTGTTCCGTTAAGTAATTATATCCCGCTAACAAAGGACCCAATTTTTGCCGAAATTCTATTAGTGTGTAAAAACTAAAAAAAGAAATATTTCCACTAGTGATGCGCCCCGGAGCTTTGAGCTCCGGATCTCCGCTCCGGAACGGAGCTCCGCATTTAAAAGCTCCGGAGCAACCTCCTGAGCTCTGCTAATTTTTGTACTAATTTCATTAATAAATAAAGAGTGATGCCATATATTATTTTGTAAAAAGTTTTTTGCAAATAATTTTTTTTCAAAACTTATTCAATACGCTAGAAAATATAATCTTAAAATCCAGATAGAGTAACTTTAAACGTATTTCAAGTTTAAATAAGCTTAAAATCGTTCATTTAATGGGCAGAGCTCCGGAGCTCCTTCCGCCTCAAATGGCCAGACCTCCGGAGCATGAGGGTAGGAACATCACTAATTTCCACTCATTGTTGTAATTCTTTTTGACACTTTTAGATTTTTTGTAAAAATATAAGCTTGTACTTCCAAAGTCTTGTAATACTTTTTCGTCGAAATATTTAAAAGGCCAAAAATAAGGCATTTTTTTTTGTACTTTGGCGAATTTTAGTGCAAAAGTTTATAGAAAAACCATAGTATTTAAATCTTCATTTTTAAACCCTTAATGGAAATTTTTACAGTCTTTGTCGAGAAATTAGTGTTTTAGTGAAAAAACTTTGCCGTTTTTACCTTAAAACTGTTGGAAAAATTTTTGGGCAAGAGAACACATGCTGAATTTAAGTTATCTTATGAAATTTTTTATTTAAATAAAAAGTCAAGCTTACTATTTTAAAATGATTTGTTTCGACAAAGTTTTTATCAAAAGAAAACTTAAAAAATAGAAATTTATAAAATATTTGTCATGTTTGTTGAATTTTATTTCGATTTTTATGTTTTACAAACAATGGGTAACAATCTTTAATTTTTCCAGGAAAACACTAATATTTCGATAAATAATTCATTCAAACCAAAATAGATAAAGGTGTTAAAATAAAGTTAAAAATACGATGCATGTTTTTTTTATATTTTGATAACAAAACCTTTGCGGCGAAGAAGACTTTGTTCTATGATAAAATATTCCAAAAAACCCTATTTTGGCCTTTTTAAATTGTCTAAAGATATTTGAACAAAAAACAACAGTTATAAATTTTTGCCAAAAAAATAGTCAAAAATAGTGGGTACATGTTAAGAGGCAATATTTCTAAATTACAACGTTGTGAAAAATATAGTCTAAATTGTCGTAAATACTTTTTTTCTCAGCGAGTGGTAAATGTATGGAACTCGCTCAGTAATACCATAGTTACATGTAATTCTCTAAAAAAATTTAAAAGATTACTGAATACAGTTAGTTTTGACGAGTATTGTTCTGTGTTTTAGGCGTTTATATACAGCGTGATATCACCTTTATTCGCCTTTTGTCATGTTTCAATTTTTTTTATTGACAATAAACATTTATCTATCTATCTATCTATCTATTATGTAAGGGCTAGAAATGCATTGAGCTGCTCACAAATGCTCAATACCAATTGGTACTCACATATATTTATATGTGAGTATTAGGCTCAAGCTCAAGCTCACAAAAAATCTCAGGCTCAAGCTCAAGCTTACAGATAGCCCAAGCTAATTAGCTTAATTGTGAGCTTGACCTTAGAAAGTAAAATATGTATATTACATTTTACCAAAGATGAGTAACTCCTTAATAAAAAACCTCGTTAGAATATGCCATTATAACAACATAATTTCAATCCATTTAAATTGCATTATTATTTTAAAGTCATATTTTTCTGTTAAATTTCCGCTAGTTATAATAAAATGCATCTTTTAATTTAATAATAAAAAAACTCAATTTTTCTAAATACACGTAAAATAATAAAGCCATTTAAATTCAGGCGAATTAATGAAGAATAGGTTATTATTATGACAAAACTAGAAGTGATGTGCCATTTTAATAACTACTAAAAAAAGCAATTTAATTAATTAGTTATATTTTATGTTTTTACCCATGGTATTATCTGTTGGTTTTTGTTTTTTACTTTCATTTAAAAAAACTAAATTTCTACAAAAAGGATGTGTGTAAGAATAACCACTTAAAATGTAGTAAAGGATTTTTAATTTTGACTATTTTTTTGGCAAAAATTTGTAACTGTTGTTTTTTGTTCAAATATCTTTAGACCATTTAATAAGGCCAAAATAGGGATTTTTTGAGTATTTTATTATGGAACAATGTCTTCTTCGCTGCAAAAGTTTTGTTATTAAAATATAACAAAGGAACATGCGTCCTATTTTTAACTTTATTTTAACACCTTCATCTATTTTGGTTTGAATGAATTATTTATCGAAATATTAGTGTTTTCCTGGAAAAATTAAAGATTGTTACCCATTGTTTGTAAAACATAAAAATCGAAATAAAATTCAACAAACATGACAGGTACTTTATAAAATTATATTTTTTTAGTTTTTTTTGTTAAAAACTCTGTCGAAACAAATCATTTTAAAATAGTAAAATTGACACTTTTTTATTTAAATAAAAATTTTCATAAGATAACTTAAATTCAGCATGTGTTCTCTTGCCAAAAATTTTTCCAACAGTTTTAAGGTAAAATCGCAAGTTTTTTTCACTAAAACACTAATTTCTCGACAAAGACTGTAAAAATTTCCAATCAAGGTTTAAAAATGAAGATTTAAATACTATGGTTTTTCTATAAACTTTTGCACTAAAATTCGCAAAGTAAAAAAAAATGCCCTATTTTTGGCCTTTTAAATATTTCGACGAAAAAGTATTACAAGACTTTGGAAGTACAAGCTTATATTTTTACAAAAAATCTAAAAGTGTCAAAAAGAATTACAACAATGAGTGGAAATTAGTGATGTTCTTACCCTCATGCTCCGGAGTACTGGCCATTTTAAGCGGAGGGAGCTCCGAAGCTCCGCCCATTAAATGAACGATTTTAAGCTTATTTAAGCTTGAAATACATTTAAAGTTACTCTATCTGCATTTTAGGATTATATTTTCTAGCGTATTAAATAAGTTTTGAAAAAAATTGATTTGCAAAAACTTTTTACAAAATAATATTTGGCATCACTCTTTATTTATTAATGAAATTAGTACAAAAATAGGGCAGAGCTCCGGAGGTTGCTCCGAAGCTTCTAAATGCGGAGCTCCGCTCCTGAGCTCGAAGGTCCGGGGCGCATCACTAGTGGAAATATTTCTTTTTTAGTTTTTACACACTAATGGAATTTCTGCTAAAACTGGGTGCTTCGTTTGCCGGATATACAGTAATTACTTAACGGAACACTTTTACTAATCAAATTCTTAGAATGCTGGATAATAAAACTTTTTTGATACTGAAACGATTAAAATGAAATCTGTAAATGTTGTCGAATTGGTCTAAAGAAGCCAAAATAATAAATTTAGGTTAGATAGGTTTTGTATTAAAGGAGCAGTCCATTCAGGGCGTTATAGGCATCTGATTTGTAATAGTGCTCCTTCAATGTTTTTTCTATATTCCAAATTGTTTTTGCGCAAAAAGTTACTAAATTTTAAAAAAGATTTTTAATAATACACTCAATTTCATCCTGTGAAGTTTAAATAATAAAAACCAATAATTAAAATTTTTCGTTTCATGTGACATGTTAGATGCTATAAAAACACCATAAAAATGCCAATTTTATAAATATCATTAGTACAAGCATTATTTTATTCTAATCTTTTTATTTTATATTCCTTATCACATTTCTTTCTTACATAAAAATTGCTATTTTTTATTTTAAAGCATATTTTTATTTAAATAAAACAGTTTAAATTGCTGGAAAAATGAACATTTATCCTAAATTTAATTTGACTAAACCAAATTGATAAAAAAATATTAAAAAAATGTCAGTCTTCAATTTTACACTTTTTACAAAACGCCTTTTATTTTGAAATTTAATTATACCAAAGGTATATGACCTTTAGTGTTAGCATTTAAAGATTTAGTTTTTTAAATCACTATATCCAAGAATATATAACAAAAGAGAACGTCCGACCGTACACTAAATTTTTGACTAGAAATTTTGCCGAGAAAAAAGTCGCACTTTTAATTTCGTGTGCGACTTTTCTCAAAAATCCGCCATTTTCTGCAAATTTTCCTGCGCTGCAATTTTTTACACAGTGTTAGTTTTCTCGCAGTGGATACTGCGACTTCTTTCGCATCCATACTGCTTTATTCGCACTGCGAGCCTAGCCGCGAAAAAAAAAAAATACAGACGCTGGTAGTCATTTTCAATGGAGTAAAACACTTCGAAACTTGTTTTATTTAATTTTAAAACGTTAAAAAATTACTTTATTTTATTAAAACTAAAAAGTTTTAACATCTTAAGGTAAAAAAAACGACTTTAACTCATTTAAAAACAAAGTTTTCGCTCCGTTTTGTTTTTATTTTTTTTTTGTTGTGCAGCCCAACTCGCAGTGCGAAAATAATCGCAGTGCGAATAAAGCAGCATAGAGTGCGAAAGAAGTCGCAGTTCTCACTGCGAGAAAACTAACACTGTGTAAAAATCGCAGCGCGGGAAAACTTGCAGAAAATGGCGGATTTTTGCGATAAAAGTCGCACACAAATTCGAAAGTGCGACTTTTCTCGCAAAATTTTGGTCAAAAATTTAGTGTACAGTCGGACATTCTCTTGTGTTATATATTTTTGCTATATCTGTCGGCTAAAAAATTGCAACAAAACTTGATAAATCAGTCAATTAAAAAAATATCCTTGTTGTATTTTAACAATAATTATTCAATAAAACATTCATGGTTAAAATATAATATTGTTTACCTATTGTCATTTTTACACATCAAAAGGCTTTACATTATTTTTTTAATGAAACACCTTAATTTTATATGAAAATTCATATGTTAGTGAAATCAAGTTTTTCGCAGTTTTATGGGTTTGTCTTGGCGTTTAATAGTTTTAAATTAAAAATTTTTCCCCGGGAGTATTCGGCTCTCACAAATTGCTCTGAAAAGGCTTATTGCATTGCTGCTGTTCTGCCCCTTGACCTCATTTAGAGGCTTTATCCACCCATAGCCCCCATTTCTGGGGACTATGATCAATCACCTCTTTTCTTATGTCATTTGATTTACCTAAAATCTATGCTATAATTAAGCATATTTTGAAATTTGGCCAGGCTCACAAATGCTCAATACCAATTGGTACTCACATATATTTAATTGTGAGTACTCAAGCTCAAGCTCAAAATTAATTTAATTGTGAGTACTAAGTAATGCTCAGCTCACAATTAAAATCTGGTGCTCAATGCATCCCTAGTAAGGGCACCTGATTGGGTGTCCAATTTTTTGCGATTGTTTAGTTTGTTTGAGAGATTGTTTAGTAAAAAATTTTTTGTAAACTAAAGTTTTTCAAAACTTATTAAAGGCGATTAAAAAAACTGTAAAAATGCGAATAAAATAATTAAAGCATTTAAGCTTAAATAAGCTTGAAATCAAATATTTTAGGGAAAGAACTCCAAAGCTCCCTCCGCTATAAGTGGCCGGGGCTCCGTAGCATGATGTGGCAGGGCAGGAACATCACTAGTTTTTATGTTTTCTTGTTAAATTATATAATTCTTGAACAAAATTTTACGGATTTCAAGTTGAGTATTGAGATGGGCAAAATGAGTCGTTTTTCAAAATTAATTGTACTAAACTATACAACACGAAACGTTTGACTAAAAAGCCATCTAAAAATATTCATATAATGAAAAAAACTAATAATATGTGGCCTTTTTGTGAAAATAGAAAATTTTTGATATTATTGGCGTCTAGATTTCTGGGCTGGCGCCTGAAGTTTGGAGGCTAGGCGCCAGCTGGCGCCTAGGCACTGGCGAAAAAAAAACCCAGGCCACGTGATGGTAATAATGTATAATTATGTTTTAAATGTAATAATATATTATAATCTTGTTTTAAAACATTTTCTGGCTTATGCGATGTCACAAGCACACACAAAAATTTTATTTTCAGATTTCATCAATAGATAAAGCATTTCAATTGATAACAAGCACAGAAAAATTTTATTTTTCACTTTCATACGAAATTTCCAATTTTAACATAATAATGCACTGTACAAAGCGTAGCATAGTGATAAAAAAACAACAGAAAGTCGCAATTTCTTTAAAGAACTTTTACTGCGTTAAAAATTGCTGCGTGCTAGCTAAACCCACCAGATAATGGCGGATTTGACTACAAACGCAGCAAAAAATTGCGCATGTGTGAGTTTTCTAGCTAAAATTTTGGTTAAAATTTAGTGTGCTGTACAATCGAACATTTTCCTTGATAATAATTTTAAGCCGGTTCAAAGACAAAAAGCGTTTTTAAGTGGTAAAATTCGAAAACTTCTTATTTATAATGGGTTGTTTAGTATGAAGTAAAGATGTCGATTTTTTTACATTATATTAGTTTCCATTGACTATGGTCTCTTATTAACACTTAGCGACCAAAAAAAATGAAAATAGCAGAAAAAACCGATTGTATAGCCGATTATTAAAAAATGAAAACGACTATTTTTCAAAAAAAAAAAAAAAAAAATGGTGGTTAACGCCTTTTTGTGACATTTTTTTTACAAATCCACGACCCCTTGTTCGTCTGGTTTCAAACTGAAGTAAATTACAAAATTTGTTGAAAAATTATAAACTATAATAACAGTTCAACACGTTTACAATTTAAAATATTGACTCAACTTTAAATTTAACTGTTTATAACAAAACATGGTACAAAATTTAAAGAAACCACACCGTTTCTGACTTTTTTAAAATTATTATTGGATTAATAATAAAAATAATATTACATACCGAATACAAAAAAAACTTAAAAAGTAAGATTTTGTTCATTCAAGCCTCTTGCAAAGATTTAACAGAATTCGTTTTTGATTAAGGAACTGTGTTTTTGTTCTTTAAAATCAGAAAATATGAACTTTAGATTTAGCCATTTTTTTGTTATTCCACTCCAGCCTTAGTGTAGTGCATTTAATTTTGGCACTTTTCCCAATCGGGCATTTTTGATTTTAGTCTATATCTTTGGTAATCCTGGACGGAATACGACGTTTGATAGCTCAAATGAGAGCTAATTATATGTAGATGACAGTCGTGAGCTTTTTATTTGTTATGTTGTGATATTTTAATGTGAAATTGTGTGATTTATGAAAAAATAAAATTGTTACTCGTTCTTAGAACATGGGAATTTCATAATTACGCAATAAATTGGTTTAAAAATTAATTTTTCCTGGTAAAATTTGGTCAATTTTCAGATTTTTTAGTCCCCGTGGTTCTACGTTGTGTCTGTGGTGAGCAATCGTTATAAAATAAAATCGTGTAATTTCGGCACACATATTGCTGTGGTAAAAACGGGTTGAATTAAGTGGTCACGTGTTAAATTGTAGTTGTCAAAAGTTAAAAGACAACGTTGAAAGGTGTAGAAGACATAGCACTGCGCTTAAACTCAATTAAGAGGGTCCTTTTAAAAAGTGCCGAAATTAAATGCACTTTTTTCCCAAATTTTGCTCATTTTGATACCATTTGGCATTTTAGCTGTAATTTTTTGCCAGTTACACGTTGAACAACTAGTAGAAGCTTAAATTAAAGAAAACTGTCTGGAGAAAATGATAGGCTTTTAAATTTTTGAAAACGATGATTTTTTGACTGAGAAACAATCGATTGTTTGTAAAGTGCGCGAAATTAAATGCATACATTTAATTTCGGCAATTTTCCGTTTTTTAAAAAACTGATTTAATTAAGTAAAAAAACAACGTTCGTCCCGTGAAACTTTTATGACGCAACGCAGTATCGTGAAAGCTTCAAAATGAATTATCAAACATAGAAATCGGGACATACTGTAAAAAGTTACATTGGAAAAACGAAGAAGTGCCGAAATTAAATGCACTACTATATGGTTTGAAAAATGCTGAATTTTGGGTTTTGTGGATTAACTCTGCAAACCTTTTTTGCTACATGGAATGTCACGTTTACACATACACAAACATATAATCATTTACAAGTACAAGTAGCCCGTGTCATCCTCGCCACTTTTATCCTCGCCACTTCATATCACGGCATCCTCGCCACTTTTATTAACAGGAAAAGCAACATGATCTTTACATTGCACCGCCTAGACGGGATAAAAACAGAAAGTGTTAAGGTTTTTTATTTTGTTCTTTTTTAGCTATAAAAAAGTTACAAAATGATCTGCTTGACAATGCTTCAAAATCTAAGATTATTTATTATATATTTAAAGTTAAATCTAATTAAAATTTAGCGGCACAGTCTTTATTTTATTTTAAAATAAAAATTAAGAAAGTTTCTTGCAAACCAAAGTCCTCCAGGATTAACAAGTACCACAGAAACCAAAATTTAAAAAAACACAAGCTAACATGCAACACAGACTTATAAACAAGCAGGGCAAGATTTTTGCCCTTTGTTTACATTTCCTTAATATACAAGAATTTTTTATTTTGTTTAAAATGTTCGCAGGATAAAAAATTTTCCAATAACGAGAGGTGTAGTGGGGTCTATACCTTACCGGCCTACTGGTTGATTTTATTTTGTACCATTTTTTAAAAATTTTTTTATTTTCTGCCATGCGGAGGGGGTATTCCCTCTATAGTTTTCACAAAAATTTTAAAAGTATAGATTTTAACATCAAGAATTTTTGCAACATATCAAGAATTTTTAATGCATGAAAGTGCTATTATAACTTTAAGTGAGCATGGACTAGGAAGCTTTGAAAACTAGGACAGGGTTCCAAGAAGGTCCGTATACCCCAGGGCTTGTGCGCGGATTTTCGCAACGTGAAGGCCAGACTCCAGAAGAATGACAATGGTATATATAAATGCGGCACGTTGCGCCGCAAAGCGGCGCCAGGCGGACGGGAAGCGTCCGCGAGGCGGTTGGGGTGCCTGGAAGTGTACTCCCAGCAGCCGCCGGGGGCCAAATTTTTTGAATTAGCATTAAAATTTAGCAAAATTGGGGCTTAAAAAAACTACTTAAAATCAAGAAATAAAGGTTGGCAAAATCCACTATTGGCATACCCCAAGAAAAGACATAGGAAAAGGCACTGGTCATGATGGAGTTACCTTCCCTTTAACCTCCCCCCCCCCCGCCACTACCCCTAGACCAACCTCTCCCTTCCTAAATTTTTACCAAGATGAGCCCAAAAAGGGGGGAGGGACAAGACCAGAGCTCCCAGGACCAGAGCTTGGTACCCTACCTACCCTTATATTTCAATTCTAGGAAGGGTGAATACACCAATCAGACAACCAAAGGGATTTCAGCATGACATGGTGTCCATAGGTGAGAAAGGTAACGGGCCAGAAGAGCCAAGGGACGTTAGAGCTGGGTACTAAAGAGCAGGAAAAAAGGGAACTAAGAGCCAAGCAGTGGGAACGAAAGGGACAAAAGAGCCAAGTGGAAGATAATCACGAAAAACTCTAAAGAGCCAAGGGTACAAAGAGCCACGCTTAGAAGACTGATTTTTTGAGACTAAAGAGCCACAAAAAAAGGACCTTAGAGCCTTAATGACGTTATATGGCGTAACACTGTAAAAACGTGACTTTCTATTGGGACAAGAAACTTGTTTTTAAGTTTTACAAACTGTTCTGGAAAAATTAGAAAATTGTCTGCGGAGGGAATCGAACCTTAAAACTTTGCATGCAAGTCCCAGACTCTAATCACTAGGCCAAATTGACTGATTTATTTGTACATGACTTTTCGCAAACAAAATTAAGAGAGTATATTTTCTTTAATTGCTTTTTACACATGTAAGAAATGCTAATTTCTCAGTTATTTTAAACAATTTCGAATAAATAATACAGGTTTTATTCAAAACTCATAAAATTTCTGTTTTTTTTCTTTAAATACAAAATAAAAACAAAATAAAAAATTTAAACTATTTTTTTTGCTTTATGTCGAGCTATTGTTAAAATCATGTGTTCTGAAGCAAGAGTTCTTGCGATTTTAAACTTTCGGTAGTTTCTCACTTCTTACAAAAGATATAGTCTTTTTCCTTTTACACACTTTTGTTTTAAAATTTTCATTTTTTCGGCTCATTTTTTGGCTTTGACTTAGGCAAAGGCTTTTGCAATTTTTAAATTTCGGTAGGTTCTCACTTTTTACAAAAGCTTTTTAGTCTGTATTGATGATTATTAAACAAAATAATGTTTGTAATTATGGCAAAAAAAAACAACGGAAATATTTAATAAATAACAGTTTCTTTGTCTGGCGGCAAGTTTCTTAAGTTACTCAGTTTTGTCTCCATGATGCCTCGGTTTTAAAATTTTCAAGTCTCTTTGTATCAACACCCTAAAATTTTGTTTTTGTGCGTTTATTATTATAATTTAATAAAATGAACTCCGATTTAATTAAAAAATAATTTTAAACACATTTTTTAAACAATTAAAAAATCTGTTTATTTTTGTTAATACCTGCATTATAAATATTAATTAAGTATTTATTATATAAATATTATAGGTTCTAACCTAAAAAACCGAAGCTTCATTTTAGGTGACCAGAATGGATTTTTATTTAGCAGACAATTTGCAATTTACAGCAAAGTTTTGGATATACAATATAAATGTTTTGGACGGTCGCAAAATTGTTTTTTTTTTGAGTTTTGATTTAATAAATTGATGGGTTTTTATGAAATGTTCATTATAATATGTTTTCATCCACCGATAACACTTTTAATTGACCAAACAAAATAAATGTCTTCGACAACCGCAGAATTGTTTC
Organism: Microlaimidae sp. YZB2_3; assembly: GCA_030248175.1. Lineage (NCBI taxonomy): Eukaryota > Metazoa > Nematoda > Chromadorea > Desmodorida > Microlaimidae > Microlaimidae sp. YZB2_3. The sequence continues at coordinate 11,662 of JASAMX010010348.1, read as the reverse complement.
TTTTAACATTTTTGTTTAAACAAAATAGAAGTGCTGTTACGAGAAGACGATTTTAAAATACTGTTGTATGTTTCCCTGATATTACTCATTTACCAAATGTTACCATAAATTTTTGTAAATTTTTAGTCTGTTTCAAATATTAAAAAAAACTTTATCGGCTATTTTGTGTTGTATAAGTCCTTACAAACGCGCCTAATTCTTTTCGCTGAAAACATTTTTTTAAAATTTTTTTGCTATAGTGATTTGTAAATTAAATAATTTTAACTTTAACTCGAGATAGTTTAACTCGAGAAAGCCGAAATTAAGAAATATAAGTCTCAAACTTCTCCTAATCTCTTTTTGGGTCAAAGTTTAAAACGTTAAATAGCCCATTGTGTCCATCGGTTGTTAAGAAATTCCTTGAGGAATATACGAAGACAGAGAGAAAAATTGATTAATTAGAATTAAGTTTGTTAATTTCGAGGCATGAAAAAGGATATTTTATGACAAATAATTACTAACATACATATTTCAAGGTTAAAATTTTCTCATTTTTTATAAAAGTAGTCTACTAACGGTTTTTTTTTACTTTTTGGCTCTTTGGTCCCTCTTACTCTGTCGATTACGCATGTAAATGTTATTTGTGAACAGGTCCGCTCTCATTTGGCTCTTAGGTCCCTATGTGCCTTCCTTTTGGGCTCTCAAGACCCCATTCCGGCTCTTTAGTACCCGTGGCTTTTCCGTCTTCAAATCGTGAAAAAGGGAGGAGGGGCAGGTTAGGGTAGGTTCACCCCCTAGCCTCAAAAATTTGGGACCCCCCTCCCTCAACGAAAATCTAGGGCCCCCCTCCCCCCAAATTTCCGAATTTTTTACCCCTGACCCCCCTCTAGAATTTGAAATCTGACCCCCCTCCCCCCTTGAGAAAATTTTAAGTACTATTTTTATACTAAATTTTCTTCCAAAAATGTGAATTTTCATTACATATTTATGTTTTTACACCTTTTTTATACCAGAATATCGCTATTTATTCAATAAAATGTTGTATTATCCTATAAAAAGAACGATTATTTAAGTTATTATGGTTTAAAACTGTTTTGCTTTGGACACCGGACCCCACATAACCCCCTTCTATATTTCAAAATTTCACACCCTGGGTCGACCCCCCCCCTAAAAAGCTAGGGGGGTCCGGACCCCCGCCCCCCCCTGGGACCCCCTCCTAGAATTCAAAATTCGATTTACCCTGGGTAATCAATCACCCCCCCCATCCCCTAGTTTCCCCAAGCGTTCTCACCTATGATGGTGTTCGACGTGCAAAAGACTTTGAAACCACAAAAGAACAAATTTTGCTCTTTTTATAAGATAGTATTTTATAAAACAAAATGCACTATTTAGGTAGGTATATACAGAGTGTAAAAAACTGAACTTGTGTTAAAATTCACATCATTTAAAAAAAATTTGAAAGGATAAAAATAGTACTTAAAATGTTCACAAGCAAGGGGGGTCAGATTTCAAATTCCTACAGGACGGGTGGAATTTCAAGGCTAGAGGAGATGATGGAGCCAACCCGAATGGGGAAAAATTCGCTCGTGAGACAATTCGTTCTCGGACAATTCCCTCCTTGGACAATGCGCTCTCTGCCAAATTCACTCCAGGGAGTTTTTGTAAACGCAATTGTTATTAAACAGACTTTATCGTGGACCATTCGCCCATATCCCTACTTATTAAATCAAACATTTTCCAATCATAATAGCAATTTTTTGGATAATAGTATAGTAGCCCTGGGGGAAAGGTGGTAGCCCCCCAGGCTCGCTCTTATTGGAGGGGCTCCACCCACAGCCACCAAACCCTCGCATTACCCTTCTTTTGAGAGATGTAGGTGTGCAAGATCACCCGGTAAAATAAAATCCTGGGTGAGCACGCCCATATTTTGACCGCAAAATACAGTTTTTGCAAACATAAACAATATATCAAAAAAGTTAAAATCTTAAACAAAGATGAAATTACAAACATCATTTAAACAAATTTAATTTAGACCACTAAAACCTGCATAAAAATTTCTTAAGTTTTTGCTGTAAGTATTTAGTAAGACTAAAATAGAAGTCTATTAAATCCTTTTTTAACTCCTAAAATCTTTCTACAAAACCCAGATTTTTATTAGTTTTCATAAATATCATTAGCAATATCAAAAATATATAATGAAGGAAAAATGAGACACTTAGAACAAACTGCTTTTAAAAACAGGTCCCATTTAAAGGGGATCTCATGATTTAAATGAATTGGGGACAATTCGCTCCCGCCAATTCGCTCCCAGACAATTCGCTCCCGGGACAATTCGCTCCTGGACAATGCGCTCCCAGGACAATTCGCTCCCAGACAATTTGCTTCCAGTACAATTTGCTCCCGGGACAATTCGCTCCCGAGACAATTCGCTCCCAGGACAATTCGCTCCCGGGAGTTTTTATAAACGCAAATCTTATCAAACCAAGTTCATTAGGGACAATTCGCTACCGGGACAATTCGCTCCCGGGAGTTTTTATAAACGCAAATCTTATCAAACCTACTTCATTAGGTACAATTTGCCCCCGGGACAATTCGCTCCCAGAAGTTTTTATAAACGCAAATCTTATCAAACCTACTTCATTTGGGACAATTCGCTCCCGGGACAATTCGCTCCCGGGACATTCGCTCCCGGGACAATTCGCTCCCAGAAGTTTTTATAAACGCAAATCTTATCAAACCTACTTCATTAGGGAAAATTCGCTCCCTGGAGAATTCGCTCCTTGCCCAATTTGCTACCGGCATTTTTAATAAACTCGATTCTTTTAAAGTAATTTATTCAGATGAAATTAATGATTTTTTAGCTATTGTTTGTAAAAGTTATGAGTGATTTATACAATGATTTAATTACCATATAAACTAGCCGATATTTTGTTAGACTCACTTAAAAACAAATGAGCATAACGGAATGCTTAGTTTTTGTGTATTATATTGTAATTATAAAAACAATGTTTACTATATCCATGTAACAATTTTTTATATTTCATTACTAACCAAAACAATTTCCTTAAAAGGCACATAAGCAACGTTAAAAATATGAAAAACAACGCATTAAAATTAACAATGAAATCATATGAATGCAATTAAATAAGACAACAGTTTTAGTTCGATTTAAAAAAAACTAATAGATAAACTAAATCGTTAGTTTAAATTAAATCAATCTTGATTTGCTAGTTTAAAGATTGATTTTTAGTTTTATTTTTATTTGTGTCATTTGAGGATTATTTTATTGATTGGAAAATAACTCCATTAAAAATACAATTATATTTCAAAAAATATTTCCACACTGAGAAAAAATAGGTTGTATTAAAATATAAACTAATTCTCTCAATAATCAAGAATTTATTAAAAAACTTAGCATTAACAGTTTGTTGGTGGAAATTCAATTTGTTTTTTATGAAACCTTTTCCAAAATATCGAATTTCTTGTGAACGGATATAAATAAGCTTTCAAAAATAAACTCCAGGTTCTTCTAGAAAGGCTTAAGTTTTTTGTTTTAAATTAATACAAGATTTTGTAACAATTTTTTCAGCTTAACCTGAAGAAGACACATCAATAATAAATCATAATATCTTAAAAAAAACAAAGCAAAAAAACAAAATTTAGCATATTATAAGAATATTTTATTTTTTCAAATTCATAAAACTGTAATTTTTTAAAGTTTCATGTTTATTATAAAAAAAATTCTTTTACTATGTCCATTGCATAACAAAGGTAAATTCTAATTTAAACATAATTAATAAAATGTTGTGGAAGTCAGACCGCATTAGCTATAAACCTAAAATTTTAAATTTTTATAAATTTTTTTAAATCAAAAATACCATTAATATCATTTTAAAATCCATTTGCCGTATTTAAAAATAAACTAAGCTACGAACGCGCGAAACTAAAAATCAGCGGAAACAAGGCTTTAAAATCATTTTTAATTTATACAGTAAACTAAAAAAGGTAGGTTATATATAAAATCTACTTTTATGCAGAAAAAAAGAAACAAGTAAAAAAAAAACTGAAAAATACTAAAAGAATAGTTTTTAATTACAATACTTCTTTGATTTTAGAAGGCATTAATCATTTCATTTTAGTGTGTTTTAAACGGTATAATTTTTGACTTCGCCAACTTTACAACCATAAATTTGCACTAAAACTTAAAAATTTACATTGTATAGTTATGGGCTATGGCCCTCAAAAATTCAATGGGCTCATAATTCGCATAATTTGTCGTTATATTTTTTACTCTTAATTTCACATTTTTTGGGCGCTGATTCGTATTTTGGTCAGGGATCATTCGTCCAGCGTTAAATTGCTCCGCTCTCATCATGTTTCGCATTTGTTCCTGCTTTAATGCGTCCACAAATTTAAAAAAGTGGGGTAATGTGTTCCAATCTAAAATATTATAAAACCAGAAAATAATATGTTAATCTAAAAACTTTTTGCTTAATGTTTTGCGTATTTTTTTCTTGATCACGGATTTTTGTGTGTGTTTAGTGTTTTCACTATAAACGCATCCCTCCTTCCTAACTAAACTCCACAAAAATTCACAAATCATTAAATTACTTCGTTAATCTATGTCCTGTGTCTTGAAAAGTATATACTAAAAGTTTTAAAATGTATGTAACCGTTTTTTTTTTGAAACGCGTAGTTGAAAACTGAAAAAATTCGTTAAAATTTTTTTATGAAAAAAAAAACAAATACTTAAAATATACATTATGCAATAATCATTCGTTCACAAAAATAGCCAACTTGCATCATATTAAAGTGATTTTAAAAACCAAACTATAAATTCATTCTGATGTAAACAAACATTAGTGGTGTTATCACAATATTGCATATTTTTTATTTATGGTTATCTGTATTTTTAACAGTGAACAATTTTCTTTTAAATGGAAGGGTTTTGACTGTCGTGTTTTTTATTTATGGTTATCTGTCTTTTTTAATTTTATTAATTATTACATATAAAACACAAAAAAATATAAAAATTTAAGAGCATCAGGTATTGCTAATTAAAACTAAACTTGAAAAATGCTCTGAGAATAGAGCATGAAAAAGAGACGATTTCATTTCTCCCTGGGCGTATGTTCAGAGTTCAGACAGTAAAGATGTTGACGAGTCTGAGAACTCCGTACTAACCCTCGGAGTTTCAACTTATTCTTGTGCTGACTTCATAAATAATTAAAGAGCAGTACCAGAAGATACTTGGTCAAATTTTATTTGTAACATTTTTTGAATTTAAAAAAATAGTTCTAAAAATGCGGATAAAATAATTTAAAGCATGTTTTAAAATTAAAAATAAAAAAAAACTGAACGCTGCAGAGCCAGACAATGAACCCGGCGGCGAATTGATGCATGCACATAACACGGTGGAAATTTCCAAAACAAATATTTTCTTTATTAATTATAATTATTTATATTATTTCTGCACCAAAGAATTAAAACCTTAAAAAATTAATAAAAAAAGAAAATAATTATAACAATAATAAAAAACAAATATGCAAATCAATGCAAATCTTCTTTCAAGCACTCGAATGTTTTATTTCATATAACATGTAAAACATGAAAACTTCATTCACAAAATTTAAAAAAATTTTAACTTTCACAAACTTTTTCAAGATTTTCACATAAAGTTTATCTATAAAAATGAGTGAAAAATTATGGCGTGATATGTTATGGTGTGATATTTTGTTTTTTGCTTTGCTTTTTATTAAGATATTATTATTGATATGTTTTCTTCAGGTTAAGCTGAAACAAAATATTGTATTAATTTAAAACAAAAAAGTTAAGCCTTTCTGGAACTTGGAATTTATTTTTTTTTGAAAGTTATATATATCCGTAAATAAGAAAATCGACATTTTGAAACAGGTTTCATAAAAAACAATTTGCGTTTGCACCAACAAACTGTTAATGCCAGGGTTTTTTAAATAAATTCTTGATTATTGCTAGAATTAGTTTATATTTTCATACAAATTATTTTTTTTATTGTGGGAAATTTTTTGGAATATAGGGTAGCTGACTTAATTTCGTCCACCTTTTTTATTTTTTTGGATAAGTTTTTTATTTTTCCAATAGACCCGAAATTTGGTCTAAAAATCAAACGATAACTATTTTTGTTATTCCAGTACGTTGCTTATGTGCCTTTTAAAGAAATTGTTTTGGTTAGTAATGAAATATAAAAAAATTGTTAAATGGATATAGTAAACATTGTTTTTATAATTACAATATAATACACAAAAACTAAGCATTCCGTTATGCTCATTTATTTTTAAGTGAGTCTAACAAAATATAGGTTAGTTTATATGGTAATTAAATCGTTGTATAAATTACTCATAACTTTTACAAACAATAGCTAAAAAAATCATTAATTTCATCTGAATGAATTACTTTAAAAGAATCGAGTTTATTAAAAATGCCGGTAGCAAATTGGGTAGGGAGCAAATTCTCCAGGGGCCTGTTTCATAAAATACTGGTCTTCGTAAATTACAAGTCTATCAATAACTTTTTTTATTCTGAACCATTTGCGTTGAAATTTGAAATGAAAAAGTTGTGTGTTTAAAGTTATTCCAGTTTTAAACTTTGGCCACTTGTAATTTTTCACAAGTTCTCAAAAGAAAAATTTACCCTACTCCGAGTAGGGTATAATACATATAATTAGCTATAATTAGCTCTCATTTGAGCTATTTTAAATACATATAATTAGCTCTCATTTGAGCTATCAAACGTCGTATTTTGTATAGGATTACCAAAGATATAGTCCAAAATCAAAAATTCACAATTGGGAAAAGTGCCGAAATTAAATGCACTACCCTAGTATAGTGAAATTTGACCTATATTGTATTTTTATCCACTGAACTGTCCTTAATTACTGTAATCTGTAACCATTTGTTTTAACCTTTTTACACGCAGTTTTTTAAAACTTTAACTTTTTTAACTTTTGATAAAACAGCAAACCACTGCACCGCATTTGTGTGCATTCAAGCTACATTTTAAGTATTGATGTCATCATTAATATTAATCAAAACTAGGTGTTGGAATCACCTCATCAAATAAACCATCCAAAGGATAAAAATCTTTAAAAATAGATGGAAGATTAGAACCCAATTGTTTTACAAAGACCATCATTTTTCCATACAACACCGCAGACTTAATTTTGTGCTTGTGTTTCAGCACTGCAAGATAACAATGCTTTACAGCTATCTTCCCCAATTCATCATAAAGTTTATTATCAGACGACAAGTAAGAAGTAGCCAATTCTGAGGTGACTTTCACTACCAATAACAATTACGTAATTATACTAGAAACAGCACTTTAAACTACGGGTGTCATTAGTACTAGTGTTGTAAAAAGTTACTTTTACTTTTACTTAAAGTAATAAAAGTAACGGATTTTGGATTACTTTTACTTTTACTTTTACTCGACTTTTAAAATTTCAAATACTTTTACTTTTACTCTTACTCGACTTTTGAAATTTCAAATACTTTTACTTTTACTCTTACTCGGATTTTCCACTGCAAATACTTAAATTAATTTAAGTAAAGCTTAAGTAATTTCAATGGGTTGATTTCCTATGGGCTTGTTGTAAAGTAAATGGCAAAAGACAATTTTTTATGCCGCTAACACGCTAAAACCATTTATTTTGACTAAAAAACTTATTAAAATGATAATTATGCATAAAATTAGCAAAAAAACTTTAGAACGGAGCTCTGGAGCTCCAAAAACCGGTATTTTTCTCCGGTTCAAAATTACTTTTATTATACTTTTACTCTTACTTTTACTTAAAAAAATAGGTCTTACTTTTACTTTTACTTTACTTAAATAAAATTTTGACCATTACTTTTACTTTTACTTTACTTAAATTAAAAAACCACAAATTACTTTTACTCTTACTTTACTTAAATTAAAATTTTTCAATTTACTTTTACTTTTACTTAAAATAATTCAAAATCAATACTTTTTACAACACTAATTAGTACTAAAGCTAAGGCTAAAGTGCTTTAGTACTAAAGGTTATTTTGGGCTTAGTACTAAAGCTAAGGCGCAGCTAAACTGAAATTACATGGAAAAAGCTCGGCAAAAGGTAAGGACCCGGCAAAACGTTAGCTTTTGCCAAAAAATGACAAATCACCAAAAAAGCTTAAGTGTTGCCACCAAACCAAAAACATAATTATTTAATGAGATTTATATCAGTAAAAGGGGGAGGTAGGCTGAAGTGCATCCCCCCTTAACTGCAAAGCTTTGGACCCCCTTCTAGACAAAACTTGAGTTCTCCTCAACAAATTTTTAAAAAATTTTTAAAAAGTTCTCCTCAAAAAACCCCCCTCCCCTAAATATTTTCAACCTGACACCTCAAATTTATTTTGTTTTGAAAACCAGACCCACCCTGACCGTCTTTTAGATTTTAAAATTTTGCATTCCGGGCCTACCCCTTAAAAAACCAGCGAGTACAGAAGGACTCCTTAGAACCTCCCTCTTAGAATTAAAGATGCAATTTACCAACCAACCACCCAACCCCCCTCCCCCCGCTGGCTACCAAAACTATACTCATTTGGAGTTGAGTATTATTATTTTTACTTTAAAAATAACATAAAATGAGTTATTTGACAATAATGCTAATAAAGATTAAAAAAATTTGTGGTTTTAAAGTGCTGTAAATATCGGGTTTTACTCTTTTGTTTTTTTTATTTTTGTTTAAGCATTATAAAGGACTGATTTTTTTGTTTTTTTGAAGTATTTTTTCTGAATTTTTAAGTGTATTAATATAATTTCATTTTGTGGGCATATGGGCATATGGGCATTTTGTGAAGTTTATTATGCAATGCAGTAAGCGTGGTTTTGTAATAAAAAATGTTGGTTGAATGTTTTTTTTCTTTAGATAGAAAAAATATTCTTGATTGATAGCTAACCATTTTTGATGAATATTTACATTTAAGGTTAAAACTGCAATATATAGTACAAAGGTAACTTTAAAACCGTAACATTAACCCTATAAATAGTATTTTTAAGAAAAACTAAAATCCTAGGCAATAAACGTCAATAAGTCTTAAATGTTGAGTTTTTTACTGTAAACTAGACAGTGCAATGCTAGGAATTACCTTAAAAAAAGGATATTTTTTTTTTTTTAGGAACATGTTCGTATTTGTCAGTTTGGCAAAAGCTAAGGCTAAAGTGCTTTAGTACTAAGCCTTTTTTAGGCTTAGTACTAAAGCTAAGGCTAAACCAATTTTGGACCTTTAGTACTAAAGCTAAGGCGCGGCTAAAGCGAAATTTCCCGGCAATGCACACCCCTACTTTATACAGCTTATATACGTTTAGTGTTTTTTTAAAGTTTTCAAAAAAAACGCCATCCCTCCCCTCCTCCCCCCCTTTCTTAATATTTTTGTACTGAGGTCATCCCTTTCCCTGTCTGCTTAATTCTTATAGCATATTCCATAAGTACGTTATTAAAATGAGAAGGTTATTCGATTAGTTATTAAAACAAAAGACAAGCAAAAAGAGACTATTGAAATTCGAAATTTTCATTAACTTTAAAGGTTGTTTTTAAGCTTACTTACGCTGTATTTTTTTAATTGTTAAAAGAGAAAATATCTATATATAAATAGACGTAATGTGTGTGTGTCTGTCTGTGTGTTCCCTAACTCCTCCCTAACCACCCAACGGATTAAAGTGAATGAGGTATCGTTGGAAAGCTTATACCCCAAGGAATGTCGTAAGGGGGTTGAAATTCTGAAACAACTTACATGGACATTTTTATACTGGACAACGCGTTTTCACCAAAGGGGGAGGGACCCTATGGATTTAGGAACTTAAAAAATTTTTTGACTCAGAATGGGCTCAAACTTATTGGAAAGAGTAATTAGGTAATGTAAAGCCAGAATATCATGATTTTTGGAAAAAATGAACATGGGCATCTTTAGGTTGGACAACGTTTTTTTTTTACTAAAAGGAGGGATGACCTTTCTCCTCAACCACAAAAGGGATTGAGCTAAATGAGATATCATTGCAAAGCTTACTTTCGCCGGAATGTCATAAAAGGGTTGAAAATTTGAGAAAAAAAATTACATGAACATCTTTAGACTGAACAACGCATTTTCACTAAAAGAGGGACCTATCGATTTTTGAAGTTAAAAAATTTTTTGTCTTTGAATTGGCTTAAACTTATTGGTAGGAGTAATTAGCCATTGTAAAGCCACAATACAATGTTTTTTGAAAAAATGAACATGGACATCTTTATGATGGACAACTTTTTTTTTATTAAAAGGGGGGGTGACCTTTCTCCTTAACCACAAAAGAGATTGGGCTAAATGAGATATCATTGCAAAGCTTACAGACAGGGGAATATCATAGAGCGATTGAAATTTAAAAAAAATCGCATGGTCATTTTTAGATTGGACAAGGAATTTTCACAAAAAGGGGGATTTTCACCTATGCATTTTGTAAGTTTGAAAAAATTTTTGTCTTTGAATTGTATCAAACTTATTGGTTATAGTAATTAGTCAATGGAAAGCCAAAATATTTTTTTGGAAAGATAAACAAGGACATTTAAATACTGGACAACATATTTTCGCTAAAACGGGGAAAGACCCTACTCTCCAACCGCAGAATGGATTAAGCTAAATGCAATATCATTGCAAAGATCAGTCTCGAAAATTCCATAATGAGTGTCGAATAGGGTAGTGTATTTAATTTCGGCACTTTTTTGTTTTTCCGCTGTAACTTTACATTGTATGGCCCGATTTTCGGGTTTGATAGCTCATTTTAAAGCTTTCACGATACTGCGTTGCGTCACGAAAGTTTAACTGTACGAAAATATTTTTTTTACTTAATTAAATCAGTTTTAAGAAAAAATAGAAAATTGCCAAAATTAAATGTGTGCAGTTAATTTCGGCACTTTACAAACAATCGATTGTTTCTCAGTCAAAAAATCATCATATTCAAAAATCTAAAAGCCCATCATTATCTCCAGACAGTTTTCTTTAGTTTAAGCTTCTACTTGTTGTTTAACATGTAACTAGCAAAAAGTTACAGCTAAAATGTTAAATGCTATCAAAATGAGCAAAATTTGGGAAAAAAGTTCATTTAATTTTGGCACTTCTTAAAAGGACCCCCTTTATCGAGTTTAAGTCATAAAGATGTCCCGTGTTCATTTTTTCAAAAAACATGATATTGTGGCTTTACAATGGCTAATTAATCCTACCAATAAGTTTAAGCCAATTGGAAGACAAAAAATTTTTTAACTTCAAAAACAATAGGTCCCTCTTTTAAGTGAAAATGCGTTGTTGAGTCTAAAGATGTTCATGTAATTTTTTTTCTCAAAATTTCAACCCTTTTATGACATTCCGGCGAAAGTAAGCTTTGCAATGATATCTTTCATTTAGCTCAATCCTTTTTGTGGTTGAGGAGAAAGGTCATCCCTTTTTTTGAGTAAAAAAAACGTTGTACAACCTAAAGATGCCCATGTTCATTTTTTCCAAAAATCATGATATTCTGGCTTTACATTGCCTCATTACTCTTTTTAATAAGTTTGAGCCCATTTTGAGTCAAAAAATTTTTTACGTTCCTAAATCCATAGGGTCCCTCCCCCTTTGGTGAAAACGCGTTGTCCCAGTATAAAAATGTCCATGTAAGTTGTTTTAAA
>JASAMX010010347.1:0-7500 GCA_030248175.1 Microlaimidae sp. YZB2_3 | reverse complement strand
CTATGTAATTGCATGCACATCTATTATTTAAGCTTCAGCGCACTTTGACTGTCAATTATTAAAGTGAGTTAATAAATAAAGGGCAAAGGCATCATTCAATCTCACTTATCTATTTATAAATAGACGTAATGTCTGTCTGTGTGTGTGTGTGTTCCTAACTTCTCCTCAGCCACCTGATGGATTTAAGTGAATGAGGTATCATTGAGAAGACCCCTGGAAATGTCGTAAGAGGATTTAAATTTTGAAAAATTTTACATGGTCACCTTTAGACTGGACAACGCATTTTCACCAAAGAAGGGACCATATGGAATTTGGAGGTTGAAAAATTTTTGTCTTTGAATTGACTCAAACTTATTGATAAGAGTAATTATTCAATGAAAAGCCAGAATATCACGTTTTTCTTTGAAAAGATGAACAATGACATATTTTTGCTGGACGTTTTTTCACTAGAGAGGAATGACATTCCTTTTCAACCACAAAAAGGATTGGAATAAATAAAATATCATTGCAAAGCTTACAATTCGGGAAATATCGTAAACGGGTTGAAATTCGGAAAATATTTGCATGGACATCTTTAGGATGGACAACGCATTTTCACCAGTGGGAGACCATATGGATTTTGGAGGTTGAAAAATTTTTGTCTTTGAATTGGCTCAAACTGATTGGTAAGAGTAATTAGTCAATGGAAAGTTAGAATATCACGTTTTTTTTAAATTTAAACAAGGACATGCTTATGCTGGACAACGTTTTTTTATTAAAGGGACCAATGACATTCCTCCACAACCAAAAAAAGATTGGGATAAAAAATATAATTGCGAAGCTTACAATTTGAGAAATATCATAAAGAGGTTGAAATTTGGAAAAATGTGGCATGGACATCTTTGGACTTGACAGCGTATTTTTACAAAAGGGGGGACCTTATGGACTTTGGAAGTTGAAAATTTTTTGTCTTTGAATTTGGAAAAAATAACACATTTATAGACAAATTTTTTATGGACAATTAATTTCTTGCCGCAAAAATAGCTGACAACATGCTGTTGTGGAGTTTCCATTTTTAAAGATTTTTAAGTTTAATATTAGATTTAAAATTTAAACATTATTTCTCATAAAAAACACAAATCGCTTTAAAACAATGACAACTACATGATGGAAAATTAATAGTCGTTAAGGTGGTAAAAATTTTAAAATTAACAACAAACAGTCAAAAGAACTAAAAAAAACAAATAAACTGATATTTTTATATGGGCATCATAATTGCATTCTTTTTTAAATAAAGCAAATGGGTTTTGAAAAAAAAAACAGGGAAAATTGTTCGTCAGCCGTATGACTGACAAGGGCTATTTGTGTAAGAAAAAAATCATAGATACTTCGGGTCTATTTCCTTGTTGATCAGAAGCGGCAAATCCTCTTGCGAGTAGTTTTTTCTTTCTAGTAGCTGGTAGTTCATCAAATAAATTTGCTGCGTTATCCAAAGTCTGCATTACAAAGTTATCAATTTCTGCCTCAGTTGATTTGCTTATCTAAAAAATGAGTTTTTTTTAATGCACAATATTGATATTTTTTGTTTCATATATTAATGGCTGTAGATAAATACATTTTCATTCAGTCGAGCTTGTGGCGCAGTGACAGCATGGTTATCTTGCATACTGACGGTTTACTAACTTGCATACTGACGGTTTACGGTAAGCTATACTGTGGTAATCGTAGCGTTTGGTCCGGTGATATTTAATGTATAATATTTGGTTGCATAAATCTCAAAAAACTCATCACATAAAAACATACACCAAATTATAAAACGAGACTAAAAATATTCTTTTTAAATAATTTTATTTATTTAATGCTTTATTAAAATTAAGCTAATTTAAAATGTTCATAGCGTGTCTCAGTCGGACTTAATTCCGGCAATATGCAAGACGAATGTTCTGTCACCACTACACCAGAACCTCGAATATTAACAGTTTAGCGAGAATATCCTTCAAGAGAATCCCCCGTTGTCACAACTTCCGTTGTGTTAATGTTTCAGAAATATGACGCCTTATAAATACGAGTTGTAATGTAACACTGTCGAGCGATGGTGTAACGCAGCACGTCAGCCAATGAGGTGCTGAGGCTGGAGATTACACGTTCAAGTCCTGTATCGCTCATTTTTCAGTCAAAAAGCTAAAAACAGCAAATTGTTTCGCAATTTTTCTTTTAAAAACTCGATTTATTCGGCCTCATATTTCTGGATGTTACATTTGGTGAGCGATACAGGTCCACTGGTACACCACATATGTGCCCTTGCCCGCCTTGCCGCGACCAGCAGGTTGTAACTAGGGTTAGCTCCAAGGAGCAGGGCGTGGACTAGTGGTGGACGTTCGGACCTTATATCGAAATTTGTGTTTGCACTCCCAGCCCGCCGGGGAGACACCTCAAAAAAAATTTAGGTCAAAAATTCTGGGAAAAATAGGCGTACATTTTGGTGTATAACTTGCGTTGGTGCTAGCCACACCCCAAGAGCATCGAACGATTTTAAAATTAAGTCGGCCCCCATATTAAAAATCTGTGAAAAAAAGGGTAAACCCACCGCATTCAAATCGTCTTAAAAAACTTACCGTTCCAATCGTGCTGAAATTTATTTAGGGAAAACTAGAAAAAGTATGAACAAACAGCATACCAAGTGGCGTTCTTTATCTCGCAGTAATAAAAAAGTTTTGATTTTTTGAAACCCAGGTTTTTTCACTGTATTGGCCGTAGTGATGGCGTCTTTACTTACTTTCTTTTAGTTTCGAATGATAGTTAACAATGTAAGCTGCACACTAATAATCTAATGCGTTCAGCCGTTCTTGAGATATAACGTTTTTAAGTTTACGTTTTGTCGCCAGTCTCAATCATTTTTAAACAGACTATAGTTTGCTGCAGGACCTTTCCTTGAGTATACTTTGGCATTAGTGAGATACACATACGAAAGATATAAAAGTGTTTTCAATTTTAAGAGCTAAAGATTCTTTGAGTTGATCAATTCTGAGGCCTGTAAATAAACTGAAAAGTAAAATACGCTTATCGCTTACCTTGGACACCCGCGGATATTGTTTAGTCATGATGATCTGTTTTTAGTACCGCACCGCACGTTAGAGAAAAACTAAGAAACAATAAATTCTAAAATCATGAACAATCGGGAACCCCAAGCACCCACACCACACAGTTTATTGCATGTGGTGGTCCACCGGCTGCCGCCATCAACAGTGAAATAGGTGCGCCACAAGGCCATTACACCGCGCCACGGCGCGTTAACATAATTTCCAATCAAGTTCCTGGTTTTTCTACTTATCATGGGTGGCGCGGGAGCGCCACGGGGCGATTTAGCTTCGCGGCGCCGCGCCAACCATTATTAGAGAACTTGGGTAAATTTTGAAATTCACAACCTTCTTCTTTTTTTTCTTCTTATTAATATTATTCCAACACTCAATCCTTAAAATCGATATTCTTCCTTCGTTACTGATTGATCAAAAATAACCATAAGCTCATTAGGAAAAAAAAAGAATTACGCAACTTTCTTAGGAGGTACTTTTTTCTTTTAGGTTCTTGTTATCGATTTATTGATCAAAATAAAAAATTGAAAAAATAGACAAATAAAAACTCTCAATTGCACAATAACAGCCTTTTGGCAACAATAAGGATTGTACAGAGCAAACTACGAACAGCCCCTTGTAGAAACGACCACTCTTAAGACTGTGCTCGGTTTCTAATTAGTGGCAGAAACTGCACCAGTTTTCAGCGCCATCTACTTCAACCACGCGGGAAATTTCGAAAACAACAAAAAACTTTTTTTCATGAGTGGCGCGAGAGCGCCACGGGGTGATTTAGCCCCGCGGCGCCGCGCCAACCGTAATTAGAGAACGCGGATAAATTTAAAATTCATGTTCATCTCCTTCTTCTTCTTATTATTATTATTCTAACGCTCAATTCTTAAAATCGATATTTCTTATTCGTTACTGATTGATCAAAAATAAACATGAGCTCATTGGAAAAAAAAAAGAATTACGCAACTTTCTGAGGAGCCACTTTTTTTATTTAGGTTCTTGTTATCGATTTATTGATCAAAATAATAAATTAAAAAAAATAGCAAAATAAAAACTCCTAACCGCACAATAACAGCCTTTAAGGCAAAAATAGCAACCATAAGGATTGTTAAGAGCACACAGTTGACAGCCTCTCAAAGAAAATGCACAATAACAGCAGAAATCTGTGCTCGGTTGTTAATTAGTGGTTAATAATTATTATTAATTGATCAATTCCCAGCGTCATCTGCGTCAACCCCGCGGGAAACGTCAAAAACAACAAAATAATTTATAACTCTTGCATTACGGATGAAAAAATTAATTTTTAAAGTTTTATTTATAAAATAATAATTGTAATCATCGGTGGCGCGAGAACGCCACGCGGTGCTTTAAGCCCCACCGCACTGCGTCAACTATAATTAAAGAACGTTGCGAAAATTTTGTAATTCAAGTTCATTTTCTTCTACTTATTATTATTATTATTATTTTAACGTTAATATCTTGAAATCGATATTCCTTTATCGTTCAGGCGGATATTTAGCACCGCGGCACCGCGTTGGTTAACTATAATTAGAGAACGTGGAAAAACTTGTTATTTATGTTCATGTTCTTTTTCTTTTTCTTATTATTATTTTTGTTCCAAAAAAACAGAAATGCAATCACCGGTAGCGCAAGGGCGCCACACTGCAATTCAGCCCACGACACCGCGCCAACTGTAATTAGAGAACGTTGGTAAATTTTGTAACTCATGTTCATCTTTTCCTTATTATTATTTTTATTACAAAAAATATAATTCCTATCATTGTCGATGGGAGCGACAATGATAGGAATTATATTTTTTGTGATTGTCGTGGTAGCGCCACACAACGATTTAGCTCCACGCCACCGCGCCAACTATTTAAAGAACGTTGGGAAATTTCGTAACTCATGTTTATCTACTTTTTATTATTATTTTTATTTGAAAAAATATAATTGCTATCATTGGCGATGTGGGAGCGCCACACGCTGGCGATTTATCCGCACGCCACCGCGCCAACTATAATTAAAGAACGTGAATAAACTTTGTAATTCATGTTCATCTTCTTCTTATTATTATTTTTTTTTATTTTGAAAAATATAAGTGAATCAAAGGTGGCGCGGGAGCGCCCCACGGCGATTTAGCCCCACGGCACCGTGTCAACTGTAATTATAGAACACGGTAAATTTTGTAATTTATGCTCTTTTTCTCATTATTTGTGAAACGCTTGTATAATAAAACCGAAATCTTATATCTTACATTGTTACTGATTAATCAGAAATAAACATAAACTCTTTGGAAAGGTTAGAAAATCGCCCAATATTGTTTTAGGAGCCATTTTTTTCATTGTCCACATTCAGAATTTAAATAATCGACAACAAAATTTAAATTTATATATTAATAATTTAGCACTACATAAGTTTAAACTATTGCGCAGCTAAGACTCTAATTTTTTACATTTAATTTAAAAATTCAATTTAATATAATCAACCATAATTAAAAATTAAGAATGTCGTTAAAGCTTTTAGTATTGTAATGCGACAAAAAATACGTGTTACGTAGTATTAAACTGTTAAAAGAGTATGTCTCGGCAACAGAATGATTATAAACATATGCCATACTGTGCAGCTAAAACTATTTTATAGTTAGTTTATTAGGATAGTAATTCCATTCAAAAAAGTGGTAGACCAGCCTTGAAAAATGTTCTAAGAATAGAGCAGAAAAAAGGGGCGATTTCTCCCCTGGCGTATCTTTAGACAGAAAAGATGTGGACTAGTCAGAGATGGACATAATCTGGACCATAAAAAATTTGCATTTGGTTTGTGCAGCTGCTCACTGAAAAAAATTTCTACCATATAATAATAATTTGCTTATATGTTGAACTAATTACACAATTCGCAATTCATGTTCACTTTCTTCTTCTGATTTTTTATTTAAAAAAACAATTGCAATCATTGAAGGCACAATAGCGCCCTCTGCGATTTGATTTAGGGTCGATGGAGCCTTGGGAACTTGGAGCTGGAACTTCGAGCCAAAAATAGGGAACTTGGAGCCGTAGGTGGGGAACCTAAAGATGGGAGCTTGGAGCCGAAATTAAAAATCGCTAATACGTTTATCTAAGCCTAAGCGAAGCCTAAATATAACCCCAAACCATTTTTTTCTTAGAGGCTCTAAATTCCCAATGCTCGTGGCTCCAAGTTCCCAAAAATTTTCGATGGCTCCAAGTTCCCTGCTTAAGGCTCTAAAGACCCCGTACCTGCGATTTAGCCTCCCTGCGCCGCGCCAACCATATAAATGGGACACCAGATAATTTTTGTTATTCATTTTTATCTTCTTAATTAATGTCTTTTTAATGTCTTCTTCTTCTTATTATTTTTATTTCAAAAAATATAATTCCAATCATGAATGGCGCGAAGGCGCCGCACTGCTATTTTGATCATGACACCGCGCCAACTATAATTAGAGAACGTAGATAAATTTTGTAATTCATGTTCATCATCTTCTGCTTATCATTATTATTTTTATTTCAAAATATATAATTTCAATTTTGGTGGTGCCGGAGTCCCACACGGCGATTTGGGTTCACTTCACCGCGCGAACTAGAGATCGACCGGGGCCCCGGCCCCGGATTGCCCCGGCACTTTTTTCTACCCCCGCCCCGGACTCGGCAATTTAGCTGTCAAATCAACCGGGGCAAACAGGGGTAAGGACCCCTAAGAATACAAATTTTAAAGCACTTTTAGACAGTGATAAATATATAAAATTTCATTTAAAAAGGTAATGTAATAGCTTTATCAGAAGGATATTTATTATTCATATTTTAAGATTTTATTAAAACTCTATTTTAATAAAATTCGCTTCATTTTAATCATGAGTCGTTTTTCTAAAAATTTGAAGACTTCTTCAGTATTAAAAACCATTTTGTAGATTTTATTTACAAGATTAGGGTTTGACAATAGAAGTCCATTCATGAGACGTAAACAATAAATATTAGAGTTCTTATAATATCATTGTTTATATCAAAAATATATAACCCAAGAGAATTTTCGGCTATGTGTACAGTAAATTTTTTAACTAAATTTAAAGAAAAATGATGCACATATTACTTTTCGGTGCAAACTACTTTCTGTGCACTCAATAAATATTTTCTCGCACAGGTATATTTTGTACACCAAACTCGTTTTTCTGACACGTTTAAAAAATCGCTGCGTACAAAAAATAGCAAAAATCGGTAATAGTTGCTATTAAATTCGCTCATTTGTGAGTTTTTCTATAAACTTTTATTGTACAACTGGACGTTTGTTGGGATTATATTATATTCTTACTTTTATTTTTAGTTTTTATTGAAACTTTGTTTTCATTTTAGCATTATTAAATTATTGCTGAAACTACACTAGTATTCATAAATTTTATGTAGGGTGTATTCGGACTGGGTCCGCTTGA
>JASAMX010010346.1:0-42987 GCA_030248175.1 Microlaimidae sp. YZB2_3 | reverse complement strand
TGCAACTGGGACTTGAAGGCATATCTTACTTGCCTAAGGGTCGTAAACAACTAGTGCAGTTCAGGTTCTACAGCAAGGACATTTGCGGCCCCAGCTCCTCATTAGAACACGTATTTAAGGCGTCATATTTTTAAAACTATCAAAATGGGACTGATTACACATTTTTGTTTCACTTTATCCTGGATTTTTGGATTTTTATTGTTTTAGTGCAACTTCAACTGGACGGGATACCCTGCTGGCCTGAGGGTGGGAAGAACTGGTGCAGTTCAGGTTCTGCAGCTAGGGCAAAACACGTTTTTATAAAGCGCATATTTTTGAAAAATTATCACAATGAGAGTTCTTATACATATGTAGAAATTATAATATTTGTAGAATTTTTTGGCTCACTTCATCTGGGTATTTTCATGTTTTATACAACTGGGACTTGATGGCATCCCTTGCTGGCCTGAGGGTCGGAAAGAACTACTGCAGTTCAGGTTCTACAGCAAAGGCGTCTGCGTCGCCAGCGGTTTGGGCAATATTTGTTGAATTTTTTGGCTTACTTCATCTGGGATTTTTCATGTTGTGCAACTGGGACTTGATGGCATCCCTTGCTGGCCTGAGGGTGAGAAAGAGCTGGTGCAGTTCAGGTTCTACAGCAAAGGCGTCTGCGTCGCCAGCGGTTTGGGCAATATTTGTTGAATTTTTTGGCTTACTTCATCTGGAATTTTTAATGTTTTAGTGCAACTGGGACTTGATGGCATCCTTTGCTAACCTGAAGGTGGGAAAGAGCTGGTACAGTTCAGGTTCTACAGCAGAGGCGTCTGCATCACCAGCGGTTTGGGCAATATTTGTTGAATTTTTTGGCTTACTTCATCTGAGATTTTTTTAATGTTTTAGTGCAACTGGGACTTGATGGCATCCCTTGCTGGCCTGAGGGTCGGAAAAAGCTCGTGCATTTCAAGTTATACAGCAATAGCGTCTGCATCACCAGCGGTTTGGGCAATATTTGTTGAATTTTTTCGCTTACTTTATCTGGGATTTGTAATGTTTTAGTGCAACTATTCGGACTTGATCGCATACCTTGCTTGGCCTGAGGGTGGGAAAGAGCTGAGTGCAGTTAAGGTTGTACAGCAAAGGCGTCTGCGTCGCCAGCCGGTTTGGAGCAATATTATCTTGTTGATTTTTTTGGCTTTCTTACATCAGGGATTTTTTAATGTTTCAGTGCAACTGGGACTTGATGGCACTCCTTGCTGGCCTGAGGGTGGGAAAAAGCTCGTGCAGTTACGGTTCTACAACAAAGGCATATGCATCGCCAGCGGTTTGGGCGATATTTGTTAGAATTATTTGGCTTACTTCATCTGGGAATTTTAATGTTTTAGTGCAACTGGGACTTGATGGCATACCTTTCTGGCCTGAGGGTAGAAAAGAGCTTGGTGCAGTTCAGGTTCTACAGCAAAGGCGTATCCGTGGCCAGCGGTTTAGTCACCAAGCTGACTTGCGGAAAAGAATCCAATTTGATCGCCACTGTCGATTTGATAAAGCACGTCGACCAAATCGACGAAATGAGCTGCAGAAGAAAATGCTGATTTTTTTTATAATAAACGATAACTAATTATTGTCGTTGATTTAAACATTTATATTGTTATATACGTATTAAAAATCAAGAGTTGTAAACTGTATCGAGAACGCCAAAACGAGTCGCATATGCTATATTGTAAATAAATTTTTATGTGGAAAATTTCAGTGGTATGAACATAAAAAACAAATCTAATTGTTATTTTGATTTTATCTATGGATATTTTTAAAAAGTCACATGAAAAGCACTAAAATTTAAACCTCCAATAACTATTGAAAAACACATGGATGAACTTATTTTTCCATAAAAGATTTTTTTATAATTTACAAAGCTTAAAAAATGTTTTTTTTTACTTTTATATTGTCGTTTGTTTTCTGTTGATTTTATTTACCATGCCACTTCGCTATATTTGTTTGTAATTTAGGCGGCTTTGGCTTTGGATTTGCGCGGTTTATGACGTTTTGTCTTTTGTCTATAATGATTATTTTTAAAAAAGTTTTTTATTTCGCATAAAGCAAAATACGCAAAGACAATGTTACTCAGTACTAACTTCGCCACCGAATACTACATACAACAATATTAATTATTGCTAATTTTTCGATGTTATCAGTATGTAGCGTGTCTTAATGTCATGCACGTTATGTTCTGTAATATGCGTATTTTTTTAATAATCTGTTTTATAAAACAATTTTTTATTATTACTTTTTATAGCTGAAACATTATATAACGTATTTCGAACATTTTGTCGTATAGTTTTATTAAGTTTTATTTGAAAAACAACAATAACAAACATTTTAATAATTTTAAAATTCCGTCATTTTTCTAAAATAATTTGTCATCTACTTTTTCATCAATGTTTTTTAATGGTTTCTACTATAAAATATTCATGATTATAATTTTTTACATTTTTACAGTCCTTCTTACTATATTAAATATACATCTTCATCTGTTTGAAAAATTGTGTGCCGCAATTAATTCAAATACTTCAAAGCTTGCAATCAATCAAAAATTACTGGTTTCTTATGCTTAAAATTTTGTTACTTTTTATAAAATTTTAAAATACAGAGAATTAAAAACTATAAGGAACAAAGTAATGAAAAATTAAGTCTTTTTCTGCATGTTAGGTACTTGTACTTTGTATATTTGTTTGACTGGTTTTTCTTTTTTTTAGTTTTTACAACATTAAAATTAAAGTTATATAATAATTTTGTTTTCAATATGTTTCACTTAAAATACTGCTAGAAAAATGGTTATTCAATGCAAAGAAGTTACAGTAAACAAAAATTTTTGCATTGTTAACTATAGGAAAAACAAAGTAATTTTATATTTGGTTGAAATTAAATTTATAAATCTGAAAAAATAAAACACAAATATTAAATAAAGTGAAACTGATTGAGAATACAGTAATAAATTGACCATTTTATCTTTGTCATTTTTTTAAACCGCATAAAAATTGCTAACAAAAGGTAAAAAAACGTAATACAAAAACACGTATATTTTTGCTGCACACTGTACAACATTAAAAATCAACAAATATTTTGGCTATTTAAAATTTAAAGTTATTTTTCAAAAATATTTTGGTTTGAAAACAAGGGAAATCTTGCGTAATACTGCATAAACGGGGCCCTGTTTAAAGCAGAGGTCTACAAACATAATCGTAACAAAAGATATAATACTGAAATAATACAATATAGTGCAACATTGTTTTATAAAATAACGACTTTGTTCATTTGTAATATCACAATCTTGATGTCATTGTTCCTGAATAGCAGTTCTTCCTTCTGCATTGTTTTAAAAAGTCATGCACAATTATTCAAAGGAAAAAACGCAGTCTGAACCACACATATCGGCCGAGTTTTATTTTCTTTACCATTACAGAATAAATCAGAATCTTCACGGAATACTTGTCACTCTGATTCTTTTTTTATTTTGTAACAGCAAAAAACGAGTCAAAGTCAGGAATTTTACAACGATTGCGACCTTTTTGTCGAAATAAGAGCGTTATATTTCCGTGATAAAAATCCCGGTTGCTGACCGCTCTTGCCTGGAATGTGAGTAGTGAGTGATGTTTGCGCGGCAGAATGAATCAGAATCTTCATAAACTACTCGTCACTGCGACTCTTTTTATTTTCATAAATTATATGTTTACCAACAAAAGAATGAGTCGGAGTCACGTTAATTTTACAACGATTGCTACTCTATATTTCCGTAATGACAATTCCCGGTTGCTGTCCGCTCTTGCCGGAATACGAGTAGTGAGTGGTGTTGGCGTTACCGGTGGAATTTTCCATCAGCTGGCCCTGGATCCAGCCGTGTCTGCTGCAGCAGACGGCGTCCCACTTGCGACGGAGTGCGCAGCGGATCTAAAATCAATTTACAATATTTCGCATTTGAGGGTTTCGTGTTTATAACAAATTTACATAATATTTCACGGTTGTGTCTACTGCAGCGAACGGCGTCCCACTTGCGACGAAGTGCGCAGTGAATTTGCAATCAATTCACAATATTGCGCATTTAAAGATTTGTGTTTATAACAAATTTACATAATATTTTTCGTTATTGTCTACTACAGCGCACGGCGCCCACTTCCTACGGAGTGCGCAGCGAATATGCAATCAATTTAGAAAATTTCCCGTTTCATGGATTTATGTTTACAATAAATTTATAATATTTCGCGTTTTGAGGGTTTGTGTTTATAACAAACTTACTGCAGCGCACGGCGCTCCACTTACGACGGAAAGCGCAGCGGATCTGCAATCAATTCACAACATTTCGCGTTTCATGGCTTTTGTGTTTATAACGAATTTATAATATTTCGCGTATCACGAGTTTGCGTTTATAACAAATTTATAATATTGCGCGTATTAGGGGTATGCGTTTATAACATTATGCAGTATTTAACCCTTTTAATCTGGGAGCCGTGCGAAATTGCGTGGAGTAGCGTCTAACCTTTTCCGATATTATAGGCGAAAACGCGTTTGAAAGAAAACCGGGTCAGTGCTAAACTTTGCGCCAGGGAATGGGGCGCGCTTCCATCCTTAAACACAGAGCAGCAAAAACCTTTTGAATTCCGCGCCTGAGTCGCGATCTTAATCAAAAAGTGTTAAGGAGCGTAAAGTTGCAGCAACGGGTGGTTTTTAAAAAGAATTTTAAAAATTAAATGACACAGGATCTTCGGAGTCGAAAATGGGCCCGGGTGGTGGGGGGGGGGGTGGGGGGTTTTGGGCTGTTTGCTCTCTCCTGCTTGGCTAAATTCAGAAAGTTTTATCACAATTAACCTTAAATTTTTTATGCCAGCTAAGTCGCTTTTCAAATCAAAAAGGGGCAAAACAGTGTAACTCAGTAGTAAAAAAACAGAATACACGCTTATTGTACTCTAACTTGTTTGCCAGTGCCTTAAAAATCAAGTTTTACGTTTTTACCAGAATTTTTTATATTTTTTGTTAATTTTTATTTTTTTTCAAATCAATTTAAAATTTATATTTTTAATATACATGAACCTTAAATAATATTAGTTTTTAAAATTTTTTACCTCCTTGTTTCCAAGCCCGCAGATGAGACCAATAAAAATTCCTTGAGAATGCTGAACAGCTGAGTTAAGAAGCATGTACACGTCGTATAAAAATCTATGGTTTTTTGCGTCCGGTGTGATGAAAAAAAGCAGATTTGTTATTCCCAAGAGAAGCACCAATATTAAGGTTGCCTTTGCCGCTTTCCTATAAAAATATAGTTTTTTTAGCAATCGACCAAAGTCATGAGAGAAATAATTTGCATACGGTTTGGTTGAAAAGTGCGTTTGCAACTCTCAAAGCAGCTTGATATTTTTGATGGAAAACCGCGTAAAAACTGCTGAAAGTACTATTTCTGAAATAAACATCATACGTAACGAGCAATCACCTGCGTGCCAACCATGCTTATGCAAATTATTTCTTTCGTTACTTTGATCGATTATCTCACATTTTCACACAAATAATCTTAAAATTTACTGTTTTGAACATTTTAAAGATATGCAGGTATAAAAAATGTCTGTGTCGGGGGCATGGTAAAATACGAAGCAAAGAATTATTAGAGTATTAGAGCTAAATAAAAATTAAGTATTAATATGCATTAGACAACCCAGAAAAACACATCCAGCTTTAATGGTCATTACGAAAAAAATTTAAAGAGAGAAACAACATTAGTGATGAAAAATGCATAGGAAACAGATAAAATCAATTTGAAGTTGTACACAAAAGCAGCTAAAATGCGTTAACTTGCATTATATTCAAAGATTTGTGCAAAAAAAAAATATGAAAAAAATCTATAAAGTAAAAATTCGATTTTTACAATTTCTCGCTTTTTAACATTACCTGTTTGTAATACACAATGAAAAAAATTTAAAAAAATGACCATTAAAAAATATATAATAACATTTTTTGGAAAACAATAAGGCAGGCAAAAATTTGAAAGAGTTTTAAACAAATTTTTACCAGAAACTAGGCACCTTAATAGCTTTTAATATAAAACACTTACCATAATTTATTAGGCTCGTCAACAGCACAAAGCTTTTTCATTAAAATAGTTACTGTTAATATAACCAATCCCAAGTTTACCTAAAAACAAATTAATACACACCAGCTTGTTTTAAAAATTAGTTTTTCATAATATACAATGTAGCTTATATAAAAATAGCTAAAGTAAATTTTATCATTATCTAAAAATAATTTCGCAATCATTTCAATAAAATAATAGCGTGATTTGTTTGAACAATAGCCATAAACTTAAATTGTTTTTAAGTTTTTAAATAATCTTACCAACAAAACGGCTACTATGGGACCAACAATAAGCCACTTGTTTTGTGTTTTGCTGTACGGTAACCAGCAGAATTTGGCGTCCGGGGACTTTTCCATCAAAAGGGCCCAGCATATGACCCACAACATTGGCATACCTAAAGTTAACGTTTTTAATCCGTTTTTCAAGCAAAAATAGGCCACGCATATTTTTATAATAAAGTTAAAAATATATAATATCAAAATAATGGGAAAAATATGTGACTTCATTTGATATTAATCGTACTCATTTACTATCTTAATTGGGGCACGCCCTATGTGAGTCTCGACTAATTAAAAACTTCTAAATAGGCACTTATTTTTGATGAAAACGGACTTATGTACTTAGAGCATGCAATGGCGTTTACAGCGCAACCGAATTAAGAAAAAACGCGCTAAGAGAAAAATCCATTTCTAAAAAAAAAATTAATTTTGTAAAAGATTGTAACTTCATAAATTTAAATAGGAAGTAATTGTAAATCTCATGAACATAATAAAACCAAGAGATGTTTTTTTATTTCTACAAAACCAACAAATTCTAAAATATTTTAAATAAGAGCTAATCCACGCAGTTTTTATTATTATAAAAGAACTAGTAATTTTTATTTGAAAAACAGTTATGAAATCGAAAATGATTAATTTTGACTGCCGGAAAATACAATATACAGTAGTTGGAGTCCAGAAAATTTGGGAACGGAACACGAGGGTACTGGACACGAGGGTACTGGACACGAGGGTACTTGACACGAAGGTACTGGGCTTAAAAAAATTGCGTTTACCACAACCTCGCAGCAAAATCGATTCATTATGCAAGGGGGACACGAGGGTACTGGACACGAGGGTACTGACGAGCAAAAAACATAACCTTCCCGCATAAATCGGGATAAACTTATTGCATAACAAAAGTTTGTTTTACTTAAATATCATAGTTTGTTTGACTGACTTAAAAAAGATAGAATTATAAAAATAAAATTTTTGAGAAGACATAAAACAAAAATAATAATTTTATAACATTTAAACATTTTCGTGTAATTGTCTGCATTTTCTTGCATGTTTTTATATAATAACTACCTTTAAAAATGCTGAGAATTTATGAGATGACTCTAAAGATAATAAAGATTAATAAAGATTTAAGGTTGTTGTTATGCTTTGATTGTGTGATTTTGTGGTTATTTTTCTAATGCCTTCGGAAAAAATAACTGCAAATAATTTTGCTATTAATTTCACTTACCTTTCAAAAATATTTTAGTAAAATATTTTCCGAAAAACAATTCCTTGCCTTTTTTAACAGTAAATTATTCGGTATTTTTTAAAAGCACACTATTTTTTAAATATTATGATAAAGTTTAGCTTAATTTTTGGGTTTTGCTTAGGCTTGAGGAAATAAAGTTTACCGTGCAATGGGTTTCGAAGACTCCCAATGATCCGTTGTTTGAATATTTTACTCACGACTCTATACTTAGATTGAAATGCATAAAACATCATACACGAAAAATCTTACAATTGTATGTTTTTTATTAAAAGCACATTTTTTGCCTTGTCTTAAATGATCAACATGTGTTCAAGTGAATTCCTTAAGCTAGAGTGAATTAAAAAAAGCAAGAAGTTATTTTTTACATTTCTACTGCTACAATCTATTTTTGCAGAAATTATTTTTTCCAAAGTTTTTATCAAAAAACTCAATTATTTTAATCAAGAGTCGATGAAAATAGGCTAAATATAAAAATTACAGTTAAAAAACTGCAATTCGCTTTGTATTTTCGTACGAGTATATGTTTTCGAAAAAACAGTAATTAAATAAATTTTTGGCGTTCTCATTCCAGTCATGATTGTTTAATATTAATTCCCTGGGTTTTTTTTAAAGGCAGGGTTTCGAACCTCCAGAGATTCGGAGATAGCTTCAAACATTATCATTGTTTTTATTAAAAAACGATGGTATAAACTGTGTGTTTTTAAAAATTTCGTGTTTTAGTATGATGTTTTTTAAACAATTTACGTAGTTTTTTATTATTATCTTGTATTATATTTAAGCAAGAAAAAATGTTATTTATAATTAAATGCCAAGCGGTTTTATGTAACCTTTAATTGTCTACACGTTCAAACGATTAAAATTTAATTCAGCTCAGCTCAGCTCATTTAGTCTAAAAAATTTTACATATTTGTGGCAAACGTTTTTTTTCTCAGCTCAGTACCCTTGTGTCCAGTACCCTGGTGTCCAGTACCCTCGTGTCCAGTACCCTCTTGTCCAGTACCCTCGTGTCCTAGAATCGAAAATTTTAAACATACATAGAAGTTTCAGCATCAATTTCGACACTTTCAAATAAGTCTAAGCTCGTATCCTAAACAAACATGAACCTAAAAAACGTAGTAAAATAAAAAAAAATTCCAATTTTTTAATCGGTCTAAATTTTCTATTTATTCTAAAATCTCTCAGTCTCATCGACTCCACGCAACAAGAAGAGTAAAAAAGATAAAAAAAAACTTTCGATGTATAAAACTTGGAATCGGAAAGTAGGAACGTAGAGCCAAAAATCGTTTCCCAAGCCAAAGCCCAAACCTTAGTTCCAAAGTATTTTTTTTATTTTGGGCCTCAAATATTTATTTTTGCGGTTCTCAAATTTTCAACATTTTTCGACGGCAGCCAGTTTCCTAGTTACAGCAAAAATATATAATATACCGAAAAATGTGCAACTCCTATATAAAAAAGTGCGGAAACGTAGGCCATTATAATGAGCCTCTCCATTTAAATGACACTCTCCATAATAATGGCATAGTTGCCATTTTAATGCGGGAAAATATGCTGTTCGCCTAGGTTATTCTGCACAAATGTGCGCGGATCAATAAAAACATTTTATTTCATTCAGAAGATGCACGCGCATTTAGTGTAAAGTGACGTAGGCGAACGGCATATTTTCCCGCATTAAAATGGCTACTATGCCATTATTATGGAGAGTGTCATTTAAATGGAGAGGCTCATTATAATGGCCTACTTTTCCGTATTTTTTTATATATGAGTTGCACATTTTTTGTTATAATATATATTTTTGGATACAGCTTCAAACCTCGTAACCTTTTTATTTTTAATTCACAAAAACGTCATCGGTTTAATATTACTTAAAAAATTAAAATAACTTACCCCAGCCTATGCAGTTGAAAGCCGCTATAGGTGTTTCAATGGCGAAAGCAAAAATCGATATTCGACTGGTGAGATAAATCCCTTCTACGAACATCCAATTAACACTGGCCATGGTGAAATACATAATAAAAAATAACGTGATTTTGCATGGAGGTTCCTAAAAAGATAAATAAATTAAATAAACTAGCCTTGAAAAATGCTCTAAGAATAGAGCAGGAAAGAGAGGCGATTTTACCCCGGCCGTATGCTTAGACAGAAAAGATGTGGACTAGTCTGAGATGGACATTATGTGGACTATAGAAAATTTGCATTTGGTTTGGCCAGCTGCTCACTAAATAAAACTTTCTGCGATATGATAATGATTTTTTATACATTGATCTAATCACACAGCACTTTTGCATTTTTTTTAGTTTGATAAAATGTCAATTGAAAAAATTATACTCACAGCAATCTTTGACAAGCGCGAAATCGCCACTTTTTCAATTTGAAGATTATATTTGTATGTGTAAGAAACAACTATAAATTTGAAAAAGTGGCGATTTCGCGCTTGTCAAAGATTGCTGTGAGGCCATGGTAAAATACATAATAAAAAATAACGTGATTTTGCATGGAGGTTCCTAAAAAGATAAATAAATTAAATAAATAAAAGCATCTATAGTAGACTAACTGCTATTTGGTGATTATTAGTTGGCCAATTATTTCATGGTACCAATTCATCCACCAAATAACAAAAAACAAAAAAAAATTTTACAGAAATATTGATTTCCAACGGTTAACAATTTATATTAGCAAAAATATTGCTGAAAAAGATAGATGTGTACTGAAAAATTGTAAGTTCGTTACTACTTATTATATTAGAAATAGACGAAAAGCTTTAGTATTTGTTTGGCAAGCGATGTTGCCAAAAATTGAAATCCTAATGAGACAAAAATCGATTTTGCATTTATATTCTAATTTTTTCACTGTATGAATGTATAAAAAATGACATCGCTTGTTTTTTTTATATATATCTAAAAAGCATTCGGCTAAAAATCTTACCGCTTCAGTGCGTGAAAATACCGAACAGCCACTAAATAAACCCGATTTCCATCCGAATATCCAAGCTATCATCAGTAAAAAACGTAAAATAAATGCAACACAAAGATGTTTCCTTATGGTCAGTCTACCGCATTGCAAAGATCTAAATAAAACTATTCACTATACATATAATTCATTATCAACAAAATAGAACTATATCAATAAAAAATATAGATTTGGGGTCGATTGAAACTTTCGAAAAATACGGAATTCAGAGTCGTAAGTTGAAGATTCGAAGCCGAAAATAAAAATTGCTAAGAAGCCTATACCTTTATACCTACATAACCCCAATATTTTTTTGTTAATCCAATTTTTCGCGATTTGAAATTTCCAAAAATTATCCAAACGCTCCACTTTCACTGCTTACCGGTTCTAAAAGCCACCCGCCACATATTGATGTTTTTGTCGCAGTATTAGAAAAATATTTTATTTTTAAACTATTTAACTTCAGCATTGGCACAAAAATTATTATTTAGTAATAGTTTTGTGCCACTTTCGAACTCATTTTTGCTCTTTTGAATTAAAATCATTTTGTAACAACCGTGGGATCTGTACAGTACACTAAAAATTTGTTAATTCCGACTATTGTTATGTAGCAGTATAAGCACGTTGTTCAAAACTCTAAGTGATGTTTTAATTTATAATTTTTTAATCTTATATAAATTTTGATTAAATGGAATTAATAAATATTTTTCATAATCTTATGCATATTTTTTCACAAGCAAATAAAGCCCTAACCCTCAATCATTATATGACTTTCAAAAATATAAAGCCGAATAAATTGAGTTTTTGCAAGACAGCATAGAAAACAGTTAGCTTTTTGGCTGAAAATGTAACGATACAGAACTTGAATCTGTACTTCATATACAGACGCTTTGCGTTACACCATTGCTCATTAGAACTCATATTTATAAGGCGTCCTATTTTTGAAACATTATCACAACGGGAGTGGTTAAAATTGTTAGCATATTCTTTAATTTTCAAAATTTACTTTAAAGAGCAAAATACGGCTAGTGTAGCGATCAGGCAAATAACTGATATAAAGCTGAGACTGATGGTAACTATTCTGACAATTTCTCTATATCCAGTCTCGGGACACTAAAACAAAATAATAATTAAAAATATAATTTAATTTAATTTATTTATAATTAATTATAACAAAATATAATTATAAATAACGTATATAAAGCTCAGACTGATGGTTACAATTTCTCTACATTTAGTCTTGGGACAATTTTTAAAATTTGTCTATCTCCGGTCTCGGGACACTAAAACCAAGTACATAAAAACATTATATAGTTATCATATATGTTTTATCAAAATGTGTTTCAAACATTTTTTTTGTTTATTACTGTAGCGAAACAAAAAATTCTAGTCTAAATTTAATAAGTATAAATTGAATTAAAATTATCTGCATAATGTAAATTTCCGACTGATACAACTTTTATAGGGGTCGACTTTTTGAGCCTCTGCTCACACAAAACTAAATTTTATTGTAGAATCGTATCCAATTTCAACATAGCGTCGTTACTACGAAAAAATGAGCCACGGTCATTATAAAATACACGTGACTGCGGCTCAATCTGTAGTTAACAGGGTTCTGATTTAAATCTAAAATGAGTCACAGTAGCTTTTATTTTATACAAATTGTGGCTCATTTTGCCGTAGTTACGACGATAGAAAGGGGTAGCAAGTGGAACGATTCTGAACACTCTTTAAAACAAAACCTTTCTAGTTATTGATTTTATTGAATTAAATTAGTTTATTAAACAGGTTAAATACAATTAACATTAATGGCTATATACAATTTCAATACATCGTAATATCAAGAATTTCTAATGATACAAACAATAACTACATTAAAATTAAGTAACATTTCTAAAAAGTTTAAAAAATTGAATATGGCTTTACAGAACATTTTCATTGATTTAGACATTACTTAATCACTAGGAAGTGAATTCATGTCCTTAATAAATATTTTGCTGAAAAAAGTTCTTATAGACTATAGTCTTCACAAAAATGATGCTGGCAGGCGATAAAACTGGAACTTTGAAAGGTCATTATTATCTCCATAACGCGAGGTAGAATATGTACGGGACATATATCGGAGCATAGCTCAGACTTTTGGCTATTTTTGAAAAGGTAAGAAAAAAAATTGCTTTTCTATGATATCATCACTACGGCCGATGTGGTGAAAAAAAAAACCTGGTCCCAAAAAAAAAACAATAACAAACTTTTTTATTAGTACGAGATAAGAAACGCCATTCGGTATCTTGTTAGAACATACTTGTTAAAGTTTTTTTTCTGAAAATTTGAGCGAAATCGGCTCGCTCAAATTTTTTTTATGAAAAGCGTTGAAAGTTTAAAAAGCGTTGAAAAACAGCGTTGAAAGCGCGCGATTTTCACGAATTTTAGCCAAATCAATACACTGCAAACCGATCGGTTTGTTTTGCTCCCTGCTCGACGTGTGTACGATTTTGATGATATTGTTATATATCAAATGTTTATTTTTGAATCGGTTTTTATCCCTTACTTTTGACACTAAAATTTTTTTGTGGGGTTTAATCCCCGGGGGCTAGAAGGGCCAAACACAAATGCCGAAAAATTTTTTCAAAATTTTTTTTCAAAACTATCAAAAATGTAAAATTTAAAGCATATGACGAATTTTGATATATCGTTTGTGTAAAAAACCTAATATTAAGCTTACAATTAGCTGTCAAAAATGACGATTTTAAAATTTGGAAGCATTCCAAGCCTGTATGCTGACAACAGCAAATCTTTAAATTAAAAACTTTTTCAAAAAAAAAGCCTTAAGTTTATTTTTTTCGAATTTCCAGGTTATTTTGTTAGAAAAACATATTTTCAAAGTTAAAATCCTACTACAAAAATGCCTTGACGTGTGTATGATCAAAATCGTACACACGTCGAGCAGGAAGCAAAACAAAACCTATCTTTTTTGCAGTGTATTAATTTGGCGAAAAATCGCGAAAACCGCGCGCTTTAAACGCATCAAAAAAAGTTTGAGAGAGCCGATTTCGCTCAAACTTTCAGAAAAAACTCGAAAAAGTATGTTTTAACAGAATGCCGAGCGGCGTTTCTTATCAAGTACTAATAAAAAAGTGTTGTTTTTTTGGTCCAGGTTTTTTTGACCGCATCGGCCGTAGTGATGACGTCATAGAAAAACAATTTTTTCTAACCTTTTCAGAAGATAGCCAAAAGTCTGAGCTAAGCTCCGATATAAGTCCTGTACACATTCTACCTCGCGTTATGGAGATATGACCTTTCAAAGTTCGAGTGTTATCGCCAGTCCGTATATTTTTTGTGTAGACTATAGTTCTGAATAAGCGTCTTTACTGTACGAGAGAGGGTACAAAAAGAAAAAAATAAAATTATAAAAAATCGTAATTTTCTTAGTTTTTTAGTTTAAACTTTTACTTTTATGAAATTGCTACACAATGATATGTTTCAAAAGGTTAAAGTGCTTTAATATATCGGTTTGTGCTATATAAATTTTGTTTGTTTTTTTATTAACATCGCATCCGTTTAGAAATCATCACTAAAATAGTATTTTCGTGAAAAATGATTTCAAAATAGCAAAAATTAAGTTAAAACTTGTGCTTTAAAACTAATTTTAAAGCCTACATAGGTTTTTAATGTTCTGGCTGTAAAATTATTCAAAATTGGAAAAATAATTTTAAAAAGTCCATTCCAAACATTTAAATAAAAGCATTTTTTGTAAATGAAACATTAAAAAAGTGGAAACCAAGCGCAAGAGCAACGCCATACCTACGAAGCGGCAAAAAAACTAAAAACCCCCCCAAAAAGATTTTGCTTTTGTAATATTAAGAAGTATTTAAAAGATTTTAAAGGGAAGGGGTCGAGATTTTAAACTAATAAATATTTGAAACCGTAAAATGTACTATTCGATTATCAATTTTCCCTCTACGTATGATTGGCGCTGATTGCATGTACCAAACCTCTTATTCAGAACTAGTCTATAGCGGTGTAACCTACAAAGTTTTTTATTTAAATTTAAATGCTTACCTCAAGTAAAGCATTAGGATGCTTTACTTGAAAACATTTTTTTATAATCAAAATCTGTATATAAATATAATTTTAAAAGTCATTATTAAATTCGATTTCTTTCTGTGTGATGTCAAGTGTTCTAAATTTAGTTTTCGCAAACGCGTATTAGAATCAACTCACGGAAATGAGCATGTTATGTATGATTAAAATTTTTTTGAACCCACCCTATGAAATCAATATCCTTTTGCATAGAAGATAACCGTAATTTAAGCTTTTAGAAGATTATTAAATGTTGTGTGTCAGAAACAAGCTTTCCACAGGTTTGTATTTATGATTGTAAACACTTTTTAACACAATCCTCTCTGGTTATTGATTTTATTTATAGCAAACGCACTTTGTATAAGTTTGTGTTTGAAAGGACAATTTTCGACAAAATCATAGATGAAATGCACATACTAATAATAACAATATCAATATTCAAGAAATTGTCCCGTACAAACCCATTTTTATTGGCCATAAAAGGTCTGTCATTCATGGTTTTAAGTAACTAAACGTAGTTACCATGAGAGAATGAATTCGAATCGTCACAAAATACTCGTAACTGTGACTCTTTTTATGTTTTAACACATAATTACTCTGACACAATGAGTCAAAAGCGTCATAAAATACTCGTAACTGTGACTCTTTTTATCTTTTAATACACAGATATTATGAACGATCTGAGTCAGGATCACATTGATTTTATACTGATTTTGACTCCATACATCATAGTAACGACGTAATAAAATCCAAATCAACGACAAACAGGTGGCAAGAATATTAACCTTGGTGAAACTTGTAAAAATTAAACGTTTAAACGTAGTGAAATTCTTTGATTTTTAAAATGATTTGCCACTGAGTTTCTTTATCATTTAGCAGAAAAATTGTTTTACTAAAGAAACTGTATTAATCTATGGTTAAATTATATCTGGCTGACCTCGTAACTTAGTAATGAGACATAAGAGTACCAATAGTGCGGTTATGACGTTTTTTTAAGCAAATAAGAACGCAGATTTTTTTAATTGCGCCTTTCCACAATATATACAAAAATTAACCAATTTTAGCCCTTAGAAAATTTTGCGTTTGGGTTCAAATTTAGTAATTTGATAAATAATTATTAAAATACGGAATTTAATATATTGCTGAGGATTCATACTGTATGTATAAATTATGTATTTTCGGGGGTAATCCTCAAACTGGTAAAACTTTTATTTTTACGTTTCGAAACAAACGTGTTTCTTCGTCAGAGAAAGGCTAAAACAAACATAATATTAATAAATTAAGCTTACAAATTCTTTTGGAGAACATTACACAATCAAGCTTTGATGCTACATAAACGTGACAAAAAATAATTGAGAGTCAAATTTTTTTTAAACATGTTAATAAGATTGTTTCTTTTCAAACGGTTATTAAGTGAAAAAGTTTTTCCTGGAAAAACGGCTAAAATTTTTAAAAAACTACCAATGAAACGATCAAAAATTTTAATAAAAATCTAGCTCGTGAGTCAAAAACAAGTTAGGACTAGTCAAAATAAAACACACATAATTAAACAGTCTTCAGAGGTTGTAATGCGAAAATGATTTCATAATTAGGGCAATAAAACTTTCAAATGCGTAAAGAGAGGTGTTTCGCTGCGCATGTTTTTAACGAAAGATGAATTATGGTTTTTGCTATATTACATAAGTGATTTTTCTGGAGAACAAATGCTAATGAAAATTGCTTCTTTTGTTAAAAGTTCGGCGGAGAAAAAATTTGTGGTTGGTTTTGAGGCTTTATCCAGAATTGATGTTGGATTGGATTGGAGAAATTCATGTTATGGTTACTTTGGTCAATGTGTTTTTTCAAAGCGATCTTTTTTGTGTTCTTCTAAGCGATTTTTAAGAAAACGGACGGTTTGACCGATGTATATTTTGTTGCAATCCAAACAAGGAGTCTTATAAACAACACCTTTTTTTATCAGGTAAGGCATTTTTCGGGTGACTATTGCCTATAAAACTTTCGTGAAGCGTGTTGGTTTTATTGCTCACAATATCTATGTTGTATTTTTTTTAAAAAATGTTTTTAATTTCGGAGTTAAAGTGGAAATATATGGTAAAGATAATCTACAATCGTTTGGTTTGTTTTTTGGTCCGATTGGTGGCGGTGCAAGTGCGCGGTTGATTTTTTTTTTCGTAACCATTTTTTTAAAAAGTCTTTTTAAGTAGTTTAGTTCTGCTTTCGGGTTGTGAAGTATCTTTTTTACTTGATGTGTTAAACATTTTGAAGCTCCTAAAATTTGGTTTTCTGGTTGGTTGGAATGTGCGTGAACAAATCTATCTGAGTGTGTGATCTAATCTATCAAAAACTTTTATCCGTTTTTCAAGGAAAAATTTTTTCACTTAATCACCGCTTGAAAAAAATCTTGTTAAAATGTTTTAAAAAAATTTAGACTCTCAATTATTTTTGCCACGTTTATGTAGCATTAAAGCTACATGTAAAGTTCTCTAAAAGTATTTGTAAGCTTAATTTATTAATATTATATTTGTTTTAGCGTTTTTCTGACGAAGAAACACATTACTTGTGTTGAAACGTAGAAATAAAACTTTTACCAGTTTGAGGATTACGCCCGAAAATACATAATTTATAACACGGGTTTTAATCTTTCATATTAAACCAGTTTCGTTAAAAAAGTTAAATGGTTTCGTAGCAAAATATAGTCGATTCAATACCGCAGTTATCGAGATCAGCTAGATTTTATTTGCTTATAGTCACAAAAATATATTTATTAAAACAATAAAAACATAACTTGGAAGGTAAAAATTTATCCCTAAAAACCAAATAAAGCAAGTTTTGTCTGCAAACAGCAAAGTTTAAAAAAATATACTAACTTACAGGTGAGCAAGGACTGGAAGATATACACGTAGGATAATGAAGTTTAATATAATTACAGTAGGAATAGTCTATTTCTGACCAATTCTTATACGATGTACATTGACGTTGAATAAATGGTGCTGCACCTTCCGGTAAAAATTCTAAATCGAAATTAATTAGAAATTGCATTTAAACAAATTTTAAAAAAACTAAAAAATATGACATCAATTATTAAACTAAATAAAACTTGTAAAATTTTGCTAAGCGATATGTCTTAACAGAAAAAACTGCAATTTACGAAAAGCAGTCAATTTTACTAGAAAATATTAAAAAAAACCGTAATTATTATTAACTATGGACCTTGGACCTATGATTTTAGGCGTGCAACATCAATAACTATTTTTAGCTGAAATATCAATAAATATATATTATAATCCTAATCTGATTTTTTGGTGTTAAACAATGCAATAAAATTTTATTTATTTTTTAACATTATAATCATGATGTCAAAACGAGGTTAAATGAGAAACCGTAATTATTATTAACTATAGACCTTGGGCCTATGATTTCACGTTTGCAACATCAGTAACTATTTTTAGCTGAAATATCAGTAAATATTTATTAAAATCCTAATATGATTTTTTGGTAAGTTTCAAAAAAGAACTTGAACAATGCAATAAAATTTTATTTATTTTTTTACAATATAATCATGATGCCAAAACGAGGTTAAATTATACATTTTGTTTTTCTATATTTTTGTAGAAAAATAACCATATTGAAATACATAAATGTTGCTCAAGTATTAGGTAATGCACTAAAAAATATTTTTTTGACATTTTTAAAATGTTTGTATCACCTAAAATATATAACTTATATTATGTTAAATATTTTTTTATATTATTTGAAATATCTCAGTGATAAAAAATTGAATATTCATTATCATCATCTTCATCTTCGTCTTTTTATTTTAGCAAACATGCAACGAACATTGTCAAAAATATTTTTTATTAACAAGCAGCATTTTTTGCATTAATAATTTTTTAGGGAATGGGCAAGATAACATTTTTATCAAAATTTTCGATTTCGAAGGCAATAAGTTAAACTTCTAAGCTTTATCAGTCTACATAATAGCGGTTTTGGATTAAATAAAATTCTGCATTATCCTGCTAAAGAACACAGCGGCGATTTCTCAAGAACTCAGCAGATTTTTACAAAAATTATTTTAACTGAAATAAATTTTAAGGGAGCATATCTCGTTAACATAGGGTCGGTTTGTCAAGAAATATACAATAGATTGTAAATAGATTTTAACCTTAAATATTCATTGGTCAAAATGTGGGTTAAATCAGCACTTCTGTCGAAAATAAATGGCAAATGGCTGTTTTTCCAAACCCGAAAACTTTTGCAGTCTGCAAACCTAATATACTTTTAAAATTTTCTGGTGAAAATTTATAGCACAAGTTAAACTCTAATCTTACCATAAAGATTGCAACTGGAGCAAATTTTAAATGGACAACTCGATTTTACCACGCCACCAACAACCGCCGCAGACCAACAAGTTCCATTTTCAAGGCTGTTTTCGCAAAA
Source organism: Microlaimidae sp. YZB2_3 (assembly GCA_030248175.1). Lineage (NCBI taxonomy): Eukaryota > Metazoa > Nematoda > Chromadorea > Desmodorida > Microlaimidae > Microlaimidae sp. YZB2_3. The sequence continues at coordinate 23,906 of JASAMX010010346.1, read as the reverse complement.
TTGGTCGGTGTTTGTAAAATTATGAGGTTTATCCGCACAGCTCTGGAGCCTAGTCATTCTACTGAAAAATTAAAAAAAACTGTTTTTGAGAAAAAATACGTAGACGTATGTATACAGATTGATTTTTAAGTGCATTATACGATAAAGTAGACATTTAGAACACACTGGAGTTTCTTCAAAAAAAAATGTTTTTAGAAAGTTATAATTTTTGCGATTTTCTGAATCACATTTTTGGGATTCCAGAAATTGTAACCTAACGAAAGTGGGAGCTTAGCTATATTTCATTAACACCCAGCTTGAAAATAAAGTTTGCTGTCTCCAAGTTCCCTAGGCTTCAAGAATTCGTTCTGTTTTTTAGCATGAAACAGGCTTTAATTACTTAGCCATTTGAAATTTTACTTGATGTAGACAATAACAACCGATAAAAATTACAGTTTTGTTATACAATATTAATTAAACTATCATTTAAATTTTTAGTCCAGTTAAAATATAAAATTTCAATTTGTTAATTGCAAATTTTTATTATAGACATCCTGGGTGGCGCGGGAGCGCCACACAGAGACTAAGCCCAACGTCATCGCGCAAACTATAATTAAAAAACGTGGGTAAATTTAGTATTATGTTCTTCTTCTCCTTATTATTAATATATTATTTTTTAAACGCTTATATCTTAAAACCAGTATTCTTCCCTTGTTACTGATTGATAAAAAAACATGGGTTCTTTGGAAATGGTCAATAATTCTTAGGAACTGTTTTTTATTCATAAATAATATGTGTTCTATTGATAATATTCAAACTGTTAAAAAAGTATATATCGGCAACGGTATGATTATAAACATATGTCATTGCGCAGATAAAACTACAGTTTATTAGACTATTTTTTAATTTAATTCAAAAAAGTGGTAGAATAGCCTTGAAAAATGCTCTAAGAATAAAGCAGGAAAAGGGGCGATTTTTCCCGGGCGTATGTTTAGACAGAAAAGATGTGGACTTGTCTGAGATGAACATTATGTGGACAATAAGAATTTTGCATTTGGTTTGGCCAGTTCCTCACTGAATAAAAATTTCTACCATATGATAATGATTTGTTTATACATTGATCTAATCACACAGCTCTATTGCATTTTTTTTAGTTTGATGAAATGTCAATTGAAAAAATCATACTCACAGCAATCTTTGACAAGCGCGAAATCGCCACTTTTTCAAATTTATAGTCGTTCCTTACACATAAAAATATAATCTTCTAATTGAAAAAGTGGCGATTTTTGCTTGTCAAATATTGCTGCAAGTAAGATTTTTTTCAATTGACATTTCATCAGACTAAAGAAAATGCAACAGTGCTGTGTGATTAGATCAATGTATAAACAAATCATTATCATATGGTAGAAATTTTTATTCAGTGAGCAGCTGGCCAAACCAAATGCAAAATTCTTATTGTCCACATAATGCCCATCTCAGACTAGTCCACATCTTTTCTGTCTAAACATACGCCCGGGGAAAAATAGCCCCTTTTTCCTGCTCTATTTATAGAGCATTTTTCAAGGCTAGTTTATTTTTTATAGATATAGACATTTATTTATTTATTATAGATCATTTTATTAAACATAATGGACAGAATTTATTATTTTAATTGCACTGCTGTGCTCCCAGTTAACAATTGTTACTAAGTTAAAGCTGCAACACATTACCATCAAGTATAAACAATTATGATTAGCTTTTAAAAACCGCGTCAATCAATTATAATTATAAATCCTTTGGACGTTCGTTTAATATCAATATTATATTATATCACATTGCCTTGTCTGTTCGGTGATAGCATTGTTTTGTTGTTTGTTTAAAAACAACACGATCGTTTACGCTCAAAAAATTGACCTAACTGGGTAATTTCATAATTATAAAAATATGAGAACCAAAAACCAAGTCACTGCGGACATTTCTAAAAATTAGAATTCAATAGATTAACACGTTGTTACCTTTACTTTAAAATTTAATCTTAGAACCTGAAATTCCAGCTAAAGTAAGTTCGGGTCAGGACTAGCATCAAAAGAAGGACATTTTAATTCTAAATAAAAATTGAATGCGTTTAACATTAAAAAACTCAAACTAAAGATAAATTCTATCAGGGTGAAAAAAGATGAGTGGTAAAGTAACCACTCGTTCTTTGAGAAAATATCACGTGCAGGCAAACACATGACGCAACTAAATAATAATTGGTTACATAACCGCTAAAAACTTTGTTTTTTAATTTTTCTCGCTCACAGGTTTATTGTTTATTTCTTCCTGGCGGAGAGCGGTTACGCCCTTAATTTCAGCCTGGAAGAATTTAGCTTTAAACCTAAATCTTCGACAAAAATTCTATGACAATAGCATGGGAATATGCAAAAAATAAGTAAACACAAGACAAATTATTCTGGAACTTGAATAAAATTAAAGAATTATCTATCAAAACATGTTTACATCTAAATATAAAAAAACAAATAAACTTCGAGTTGTTGAAGTTAATTTATTGTTTGCTAACCCTATTTGAACCTAACTTGTATACCATAGGTTTAAGTTTCAGTTTATATTTAAAAATATAATTTTTTACTCATTTTTATCAAAAGAGTTACATGATCCAAACAATTTAACACAAATGATCAAAACATGCTGTTCAAATTTCACTTTTCAATTAAAAATTCTAAGAAATTAAAATTTGCGATTGTTACTGGAGAATAAGAATAGGAAATATTACGTGCAAATAATCAAAAACATTAGAAAATTTTCGTTACTAAAGTTTTTAGTCAGCGCAGCCACCATAATAATGGAGAAAATGTGGTTTTAAATTTAATTAATTATTATTTAGTTGAATAATTATTGATTACAATGTTACCGAAAGTCATCATCGTAGCAGCTGGTACGGGGTCTTTAGAGCCACAAGCAGGGAACTTGGAGCCATGGAAAATTTTTGGGAACTTGGAGCCATGGAAAATTTTTGGGAACTTGGAGCCATGGAAAATTTTTGGGAACTTGGAGCCATGGAAAATTTTTGGGAACTTGGAGCCATGGAAAATTTTTGGGAACTTGGAGCCATGGAAAATTTTTGGGAACTTGGAGCCATGGAAAATTTTTTGGGAACTTGGAGCCATGGAAAATTTTTGGGAACTTGGAGCCATGGAAAATTTTTGGGAACTTGGAGCCATGGAAAATTTTTGGGAACTTGGAGCCATGGAAAATGTTTGGAACTTGGAGCCATGGAAAATTTTTGGGAGCGGAAAATTTGAAACTTGGAGCCATGGAAAATTTTTGGGAACTTGGAGCCAGGAGCTTGGAGCCATGGAAAATTTTTGGGAACTTGGAGCCATGGAAAATTTTTGGGAACTTGGAGCCATGGAAAATTTTTGGGAACTTGGAGCCATGGAAAATTTTTGGGAACTTGGAGCCATGGAAAATTTTTGGGAACTTGGAGCCATGGAAAATTTTTGGGAACTTGGAGCCACGAGCAATGGGAACTTGGAGCCTTTAAGAAAAAAATGGTTTAGGGTTATATTTAGGCTTCGCTTAGGCTTAGGAACACGTTTTAGCGATTTTTACTTTGGGCTCCAAGTTCCCCACTTATGGCTCCAAGTTCCCTATTTTTGGCTCCAAGTTCCAGCTCCAAGTTCCCAAGGCTCCATCGACCCTAAATCCGTAGCAGCACATAATATTGTAATTTCTCCCGTCTGTCTGTGAACCAACAATGAATTTCACAAACTTACATTAAAGTTTGTTTTTAATAGGACGAAAACCGTTCATATTTGTTAATTCATATACTCGTTAGGGTTCGCTGAGTGTAATGTAAAATATATGGCATGATTTCGAAATTGTTCGCAAAGAACATGCACAACACCCAGTTCAACTAGTAAAATATAACACGTTAGAATTTGAAGAACCCTCAACTGAAGAATACTATTGTAATTTGCGGCTATAAAGTGGGAGAAACAAAAAAATTGGAGATCAATTTTGCTCCACGTTCATTGGAGATTAATATTTTCCAGCACTCATTGGCTGATTTAGGGTCGATGGAGCCTTGGGAACTTGGAGCTGGAACTTGGAGCCGATAATAGGGAACTTGGAGCCGTAATTGGGAAACTTGGAGCCGTAAGTAGGGAACTTGGAGCCGAAAATAAAAATCGCTAAAACGTTTAAATAAGCCTAAGCGAAACCTAAATTTAACCCCAAAAAAATTTTTTTCTTAAAGGCTCCAAGTTCCCATTGCTCGTGGCTCCAAGTTCCCAAAAATTTCTCATGGCTCAAAGTTCTCTGCTTGTGGCTCTAAAGACCCCGTACCCATTGGCTGAAAGTGATTTTATAGCGTCATAATTCTGTAGAGATTTTTAACACTGGATAACTTCCGTTCAAATGGGACGTTTTTGACAATCGTGAAACCTTTAACGAACGCCAGCGTAGGGTGCGCGGTTTTTTGGGAATAGTAAAAAAAACTAGAAGTCCCAATATAGAAATTTAGAATACACGACAAAAATAGGTTTGGGCTTAGTTTTAAGATTAAACTTACACTTAGGCTCAGATAAATGTGTTGTATAGCGATTACAAACTTCAGGCTTCAAGTTTCTACATTTTAATTATTATAAGTATTTAACCCTATTTTAGTAGGCCCTGATCTCAATTTTCTGCGACTGTTTTAAGACAGTGTGGAGCAGATTTTTTGTACAAATTTTGCAAAAAAATAGAGATCATATGGGCTGTCTCACAAAAACTTTCCTGGGATGTCCCAGAGCAGTTCTTGAAAAAATGAGTTAGATTAAACATCAACCCGGTAAAGACGGGGTGCCTGAATTCGGAAAAACGGTTTTTACCTGCCTCCTACCTGCCTCCATCGGAAATTTGGCTGCCTCCTACCTGCCTCCTACCTGTCTCCACACTGCCTCTGAAGCAGTTTTAGCTGCCTCCTACCTGCCTCCTACCTGCCTCCACACTGCCTCTCAAGCAGTTTTAGCTACCTCCTACCTGCCTCCTACCTGCCTCCTACCTGACTCCACACTGCCTCTGAAGCAGTTTTAGCTGCCTCCTACCTGCCTCCTACCTGCCTCCACACTGCCTCTCAAGCAGTTTTAGCTACCTTCTACCTGCCTCCTACCTGCCTCCTACCTGACTCCACACTGCCTCTGAAGCAGTTTTAGCTGCCTCCTACCTGCCTCCTACCTGCCTCCTACCTGCCTCCACACTGCCTCTCAAGCAGTTTTAGCTACCTCCTACCTGCCTCCTAACCTGTATATGCTTCAACATAGAAAGCAGGGTCACCTGCCTCCTACCTGCCTCCAATGCAGTTTTACCTGCCTCCACCCTGCCTATATGCTGTTTACCTGCTTCCTACCTGCCTGCCTCCAGTCTTCCGGAGGCAGGTTCAAGAGCCGTCCTTACCGGTTTAATTTCTTAGGGCTGGTTCATACTTAAACCAAAACGTCCTTTGTACAAAGTTCAAAGAACAATTTTACAAAAGCCAAACCGTTCTTTGGACAATCAAAACATCTTTTTGACGTTGTCCTTTGTACGAAGTATGGATGCTACTTGAAATATTATCCTTTGGACTGTCTAAACGACAAAAAAGTATGAACACGTTGTTCATAGGACAAAGTCCAAAAGACGTTTAAACAAACACAGACAGCCGTCTGTGTTTGTCCTTTGAACATTGTGCTTTGGACTTCTGTCCTTTCGACTTTGTCCAACGGACGTTTCGGCTTAAGTCTTACAAAAATCTTGATTAAAAAATAACTATGCATATCTTGTTAACGGTACGGTAGATTTTCTAAGTGTATAAAATATACCGTTAGCTATACAAATATTGTAAAAATCAAACTTTTTGTTAGTGAAATGTGCTCGCATAAAAAATTGTTTTAGACTAAACATTTTTGTGCAAATTTAAAATTTAAATATGTGTAAATTTTTAATCAAGATATTTTGAATAATATGAATTTTGAATAATATGAACTAGCGAAGACATTTAATGTACCTCCATTTGGATTAAAACCCCAAGCAGTTATCTTTTGTTGTATGATATATTTTTGGAAAATATGCTATTAAAGTTATATTTAATATTAAAAAACACTAATCTAGATTTGAACAGCAAAAACAAATAAATTTTTTACTATATTTGCATCGTTTTACATTATACTTTCAGCTTTATCCTATTTTATCAATTGTATGAATTAACTTTATATGAATTAACTTCTATTAAAGTTATCTTTAATAAAAAACAATAATCTAGATTTAAATAGCAAAAACAATTGCATTTCTCATTATAATGTCTATCGTTTTTCATTATACCTTTAGTTTTATTTTTTTTTATTATTTGTTAGGTAACTAAATGATTCAAATGAATTACGCTTACTGATCGTGAGCTTTTTAAAGATAATAAAAAAATTTTATTACGAATTTGAAAAAAACTATCGCACGCTTACCAATTGTTGTAATAAAAAAGAATCTAATGATAAGCATAAATAAAATCAATGTAAAAAACGTTGTATTCTGATTAAATAAAAGAATCAATTTTTTTCACAGAACCGTTTTTCTAATTAATAAACTCTTACACCCGGCTGAAGCTAAAATCTACAAACGTAATAAACAATGGCATTATTAAATGCCAGATTATAATTCTATATAAAAAAGTGTCAGTTGACTTAAATTTATATATTAAAAAATAAGAAAAAATGTACAAAAAAACTAAGCGAAAATAAGCTGAACCCAGCGTTTTTGAATTAAAACAACCATTTATCAAAATATTTTTGTTGCATGACATATTTTATTATAGTGAGTGCTTAGCGAAGACCCGGGTGTGAAATTAGTCTGACTAAATTTTATCTTAGAGTGCTATTTTTCCCTCCCGTGTGATTTGGTTAATTAACTTTTACCGTATACAAAGTTTAAGCAAAAAAAACTTATGCACGCGATTTTTTGCTTAAAAATACATATAATGTTTACGATTTTGATCTAAATAACCAATTAAACGTATTTTGTCGTGAACATTAGTTTTTTTTCGAATTCGCTTTATTTGCCTCCCTTTCATTTATATATTTTCATTTTTAAATTTCATATCATAGACATTTCATATCATTTCATAGACTTTAAGGTGGGGTGCGGAGTCAAACTTTTTGTCTTCGATTTTGATAATTTTTGTAGAAACCTTACTCCTGCCCCCAGTAGCCCACAAAAATTTTTTCAACAAAATATCTCAAGTGGTTCAGAAGTTATGACCCCCCAAAATAGGTGTTTTCGACAACTCTGTATGTGAGAGATTGCTCATTAGGTATAACGATTTAAGCTACAAATTATGCACTAGAAGAAAGCGGCTACTTTCCACTTTAATTTAATATGTTGATCGTTAAAATTGGTGCAGTATTTGTTGAGATATTGCGTTTCTTGTAAAAAACCGCTCGATTTTTTCGCAAAAAACATAAAATGAAGGAAAAAAGAATGGGCAAACTTCATAAAATAACTGCCGTCGTTTGGTGTTTTTAACAAAAAAATCGCGCGGTTTTTGTACAAGAAACGCAATATTTCGACATATACTTCACCAATCTTAACAATCAAGGTATCAAATCAAAGTAGAAAGTAACCGCTTTGTTTGAGTACATAATTTGTAATCTAAACCGTTATACTCATTGAGGAATCTTTCACATACAGAATTGTCAAAAAACGCCATTTTTGGGGGGTCACCATAATTCCTGAACCACTAGAGATATTTTGTTAAAAAAATTTGTGTGGGCTATTGTGGGCAGAGGTAAGATTTTCCCAAAAAATTATCAAAACCGAAAACAAAAAGTTTGACATCGCACCGCACTTTTAAGTAGACAAAATAAAAACCGAATTTTTAGTAGAAACTTTTTAAAGTATACAAAGCCTATAACTTATCGTTACGCCAAACATGCCAAAAATTTGGCTCGACTTGTTTTGTAAAGAAATTTTGATTTCTAACCAAATGAATTACAACTGCAATTTTTCCCAATTAAAGAAGACGGAAACCTGCAAAACTGAGTAATACAAAAAAATTTAATTTGATTGAGCCGGAAAATAGCAATTAGAAAAAATTGCTTTTTTTTTATTCAACTCAAATGATAAAAATGAGTGCAAGTTTTAAGAAGAAAACCCCTTGATAAAATTTTAATAGACAGTTCTTATTTACAAAATCTAATTTCTTTGACATTTCTTTTTGTCAATGGTTTGATTTCTGAACCGCAGTTATAATAAGAAATACACGCGATTTTTTTTTGTTTAAAAATACACATAATGTTTTCAGACACGCGCTTTAGTTTATGTGATATCGTAGACTTACACACACTTTTGCCACTTAGGGTAACTGACTTAATTTCGGCCACCTGTTTTGATTTTTTTGGATAAGTTTTTCCTGGCACTTCTAATTCAGCCAGGATTCGGTCTAAAAATCAAACGACAGCTATTTTTGTTATTCCAGTGCAAAATTTAAAAATTTCTGTTACACTTAAAAATTAGTGGAGGTTTAAACTTTGTTTTTATAGTGGCTGAAATTAAGGCGTGTGCCATTAACTTCGGCCACCTACAAAAAAACTGGCTATAACTATTGCTAAAACGAACGATACATATTTTAAAATGTTTATTTATTCTTAGGTATTGTTCTTGGTACATATAACTTAATTTTTTCCGGTTCGCAAACTTTTATAGCTATTAGCAAGACTTTAAATAATTATGTAAAAACCTAAGTTTTAATAACACGTGTTTTTTGTTGAATTTTTTTAGTGTGAAAAAATATTTCAACATCAAATGGCTTTTGTTACAGCCAGTCAACTTTAAAGAAAGCCTATAAATTTTATTCCACTCTATTAAGTTTTTTTATATTTTTAACCTAAAAATGACAAAAACACAAAATCCGCCTTAATTTCGGCCACCTTTTAGATTTTAAAAAAACAAAAACAAAAGCCTAAAACACAAAAAAACGACTACATACACCAAAATTATCAACTTTAAGAATAAACGAGACGTTAAAAAAGTTAAGGAGTAGCATATTTCCACACCAACCCTTGCCTATATTTGATGTTTCCTATCTGACTGTATTCCTCCGCCAAGAAAATAACCGTTTTAACTTCTATCTGAGTTGCATTTCAAAAATCTCTGAGAAATTCATCCACCGGTTTCTTGATAGATCAAACCTAGTACATTGAAAGTTGGATTACTCCAGCCCGCACAGATGTTTACTACGTAATTCTTATGAACGCATCCCTCCGCCAAGGAAATAACCTGACATTTTTACCGTGTTTTAATTTACTTTCACAGTTTTTAAAATATTGGTACTCTATATCGTGGTAACTGGTGGGTTGGGTACTTGGTTCAGTATATGACTGCATCCTTCCGCCAAGAAAATAACCTAACTTTTTTTATTGTGTTTCAATATTATTTTTAGGAAATTCCTTCCGGTATGTTCATAATTTAATACAACATAGTAAATTATGTGTTATGTAACCCCACCCGTACATATGATGGTGCAAATCGTGTTAAACAGGTTCTTTCACGTAAATTTTAAGGTGGCCGAAATTAACGGAATCCTAAAATTCTCAGTTAGTTAAACGCATTGCAAAGTGATTTTAAAGAAAATATCAAAACATGAAAATTTACATTTTGGAGCTTTAAATAGAAGTTATTTTAAAGTTATAAAGTGCTTCGTTCTAAATTTGATGCAGTTTAAACACAAAGCAAAAATCCAGAAAATCACAAAAAATCACTTTTTTGTATGAAAATCTTGATAATGCAGAATAACACAAATAAAAAGTTTTTGCAAAAACACTTTATTCAACATTCATCCAGTTACTTTTGTGCTAGTTCTTTTGTGTTTTAAAAATAAGCCGATTTCTAACACACTAAATTGGTGGCCGAAATTAAGGCGTGGCCGAAATTAAGTCAGTTACCCTAATTAGGCAAAATAGAAACTGAATTCTTCGTATGATTTTTTTAAAGTATACAAAGCCTATAGTTTATCAGTTTTCCGAACATGCTGGGAGTTTGGCTCTTGTTGTTTTCTTAAAAATTTTGGATTTCTAACCGATATGAAATATAACTGCCCGAATTTTCCCGAATTAAAGAAAACGGAAACCAACAAATCTTAATAAGACAAAGAAAATGCAATTTAACTAAGCCGGAAAACAGATATTATAAAAAAATTATTTTTTGATACAACTTAAATTCCCACAAAGTGATAAAAATTAGGCCAAAGTTTCGACAAGAAAAAAATCCTTTGATAAAACTTCAATAGACGGTTTACATTTACCAAATCTAATTTCTTTGACATTTTTCTTTGTTAGTGTGATTATTGAACCGCAGTTATAGAGAAATACACGCAATTGCTTTGCTTAAAAATACATAATAATGTTTTAAAACACGCGCTTTAGTCTATCTGATATTGTGAACTTACACACTTCGGCCACTTAAGTAGAGGAGATAAAAATTGATTTTTCGTATAAAATTTTTAAAGTATACAAAGCCAGTAACTTATCGCTTTGTCAAGCATGCTGGAAGTTTGGCTCATTTTGTTTTGTTAATAATTTTTGATTTCTAACCGATATGAAATATAACTGTAATTTTCCAAAATTAAAAAAGACAGAACCCCACAAAACTGAGTAATACAAAAAAATCGGAGAATAACAATTATGAAAAATTGATTTTTTTGATCCAACTCAAAACTATAAAAATTTAAAAATTAGCGAAAAGTTTTACAAGAAAAAAATCCTTTGATAAAACTTCAATAGACGATTTACATTTACCAAATCTAATTTCTTCGACATTTTTCTTTGTCAGTGTGATTATTGAACCGCAGTTATAATGAGAAATACGTGGGAGAGCTCTTTTACATTGAACAAGAAAAGCTTATGAATTCAAATAATGATCAACTTGGGGATATAGGCTTGTATCTGGAACAATTATAAAAGCGGGGTAAATTACTTAGTAAACATTTATTGATCGGGTACATTTTTCTCTTATTTATTAATTTTAATGACCTCCAGCTTGCAGATAGAGTCCAAGCAACTTACTAAGAAAAAACTAAACTAAATAAATATAGTTATAATATTTAAACCGCGTTTTTTCTGGTATAAATATATATTTTTGATATTATTTCTGTATTAAATATTAATAATTCAAAAATACACCATTTGGCGATGAAATTCACTGTCAAGAATTTTAACTTTGTTTTACGCCTAATTTTTATTCTTACGTTAAAGCTTTTTTAAAATAGAAGTAGAATTTCTTAAGCCTATTATCAAAGTCCCTATTATACTTTTATTAATAAGCCTTAAAAAATTATTATAATTTATTTAAAAGAGTGATTTAGCCAAATATACCTGTGGCTTGGGTAGCTCAGTGGCAAAGCGTTCCCACGGAGAGGGAAGCGTCGCTGGTTTAAGCACAGCTCCAAGCCCCAATTTTTGATTTAATTGGAAAAGTTAGTCTTGAAGCAGATTCTACAGTAATATTTGCTAAACAATAAACTTACAAAATCAGAAGCCGCTTAAAAATTTAACTTATGCTCTTTTTAAAAAAATATTAACATTCCTCTGAATTTTTACTATACTTACTGAGTATTGGTTTCTGATTTGCTTAGGATATCATTTCTTAAAGTTCCAATTTTTTACACAACATGTTTGTTTTTTTTTGTTCAATTTTATTGATTACAATTGTTTCGTACTCTAAATTTTCTACTTCACTTTTGTAAGAAAAACTAAAAAAACGTTTTAAGCTAGAAAAAATACGACTTAATATTAAAAACTTATTTTTAAACAGTAGAAATTATTATGCTTAGTAGTTGGAATTTATTTGTTTTTATTGATAAACATAAATATTTAAAAATAATCTAAATTGCTTAGAGTAAACAACTAAAAATAATAGCTAAATATATACAATGGCTTAAAATAAATTTCCAATCAAATCTTCAATAATAAAAATCTTACTTGGAATGTGCTTAAAGCTAAGCTGTTTGTACTAAGTATTTACAGACTATCCCAGCTTAGTAATCCAGTGTAATAAACTTATATATTAATTATTAACTTTCTCTTATCGTTTATTCCTTATAACGTTATATAGGGTTGCTGTTTAAATAATTTATTTAGTGGTGTGTCTATTACAAATAAAAATATTACTGGTGTTTCTACATTAGAAACCCACGTACACGCGTACCCAACTTTAACTGAATATGAGTTTATTAAAACACAATACAAATGTTTAGGGAAACCAGTTTCCGACTTATTAAATTTTTTTTTATTTTAGGAAAATGTTTATTGTTTTTTATATTTTATGTAATCTTTAAATCAACTAATTTTATTAAGCTTAAACGCTAAATAAATTGCAGGGAGTATTTTTTCAACTGCTAATGTTGGTAAATCTCGCAACGAAAGTAATTTTAATTAATTTAATAGAAAAAACACAACAAAATTATAAAAAATAAGCAATTTCAAAGAAAATAAAAAATTTTTAAGAAATGATAAAATTATTCAATTAGTCAACTAGTACTTCCATTGTGAAGTTCACTAGGATGAGTAACTGTTAAAAAATTCGCATACGAGTGCCAATAAAAATTTTGCACGTGCATATCTACACACCTCACCTAGTAGCTAAACCGGTACGGTACGGTACGGAGCCGCAAGTAGGGAACTTGGAGCTGTCGGAAAATTTTTGGACGTTTTTTAGGCTTTGCATTAGCGATTTTTATTTTCAGCTCCAAGTTCCCTCGGCTCTATCGACTCTAAACCGCTAAACCGTGTTTTTTTTAATAAAATATAGTATTTTTAAATAACATTATAATATAGTATACCGTATAATCATTATCGTGATGAGTGGCGGCTATTTGCGTGTCATTGAAAAGATTGGTGGTTAAGCTACGTGATGTTTATTTAATAAAAAAGAACAAAATATTTTATTTAGAAGTTTCTTAAACTACATCAGTTTTTTAATTAAAAATAAATATAGCTTAAGCTGCGTGACGAACTAAAAATAGTATGTCGATAAGTCAATGTCTAAAAATAGTAACACGGCGTAAAAAGGAATCTTAATTTAGCAACAGTTTTCGGAATAAAATTCCTCGTTATAGTTCATGTGCTTAATGGATTTTAGGAATCTCCTATCTCTTGACTAAACATTTTCTCTTTTCGTCTGGCTTAATTACTTAGTTTGTAAATGACACGTCCGTTTACGAAATGCGTTTCATTGAAACAAACAAACATCGCGATTTACACCTAGATTTAAGTAAAATTAAAAGCTCCTATGTTGTTCTTATAGGTATTGCATAAAACCGAAAACAAAAAAGCACTGTGGCTAAAAACAAATTTGAAAAAATTAAAAAATGTGAAAAACATTTTTTTGATTGATAATTAAAAATATTACTGATTATCTTATATTAATTAAAAATATTACTGCTTATTATATTCAATCTAAAATTCACTTTGAAAATTAGTCCTTAGTACTAAATAAAAATCATGAAAATCAAAAATATCGATATAAGGAAAATATATTGTCTGAATATCGACAAAGTGCTGGCGCAAAGTTTTAAATTTCTTGTCAAACACCGATTTTATTATTTAAATTATTTCTGCACGTCAGGATTTTAAGGACCTTCAAAATTTCGTATAGTCTTCGTGATCACGTCATATATGTTTTGCTCTGTATGAATGATTGTGGGAGGAACTAATATAATTACTTTTAGCCAATTAGTGCTTCGAAAAAAATTAATCCCCAATGGAAGAAAGATCTCTGTTTTTCATAAGCACTAATTGGCTAAAAGTAATTCTACATTTGTATAACTTTATAACTCTGTAAAATATATTAACACTGAACAATTTCCGTTTAAATGGAAGGGTTTTGACTATCGTGTGATACATAATTAAATTCTTTTATTTAGGGTATCTGACTTAATTTCGGCCAGGCCTTAATTTCGGCCACCAATTTGGGGTATTAGAAAATTATCTTATTTTTAAAACACAAAAGAACTAGCACAAAAGTAACTGGATTAATGTTGAAGTGTTTTTGCAAAAGTTTTTTATTTTTGTCATTCTACATTATCAACATTTTCATACAAAAAGTGAATTTTTTGTGATTTTCTTAATTTTTGCTTTGTGTTTAAACTGCATCAAATTTAGAACGAAGCATTATATAACCTTGAAATATCTTTTATTTAAGGCTCAAAGTTGTTAATTTTCATGTTTTGATATTTTCTTCAAAATCACTTTGCAATACGTTTAACTGCGCACGTTAATTTTGGCCACCTTAAAATTTAGGCGAAAGAACCTGCCGTTTTTTGCTGTTTTTAAATATCATCGTACTACCGTATTTATAAAGATTTTTTTTTTGCTCGTTTGATTTTTTTGATGTTTTTAAGCCAAAAATAAAAATTGAACAAAAAATACAAGTTATTAAAACTTGTTTTTTAAGGTTTTAACATAATTATTTAAAGTCTTACTAATAACTGTTAAAGTTTGCAAACGGGAAAAAATTAAGTTATATGTACTAAGAACAATACCTCTGGATACACTTGCAACCTTTAAACATTTTTATTGTTCGTTTTGGCAATAGTTATAGCCAGTTTTTTCCAGGTGGCCGAAGTTAATGGCTCGCGCCTTAATTTCGGCCACTATAAAACCACAACTTTAAACCTCCACTGAGCTTTAACTGTAACGGAAATTTTAAAATTTTGCGATGGAATAACAAAAATAGCTATCGTTTGATTTTTAGACCAAATTTTAGGTCGATTGGAAAAATCAGAAAACACTTATCCAAAAAATTAAAAAAAGTGGCCGAAATTAAGTCAGAGTTACCCTACTGTGTTTTTTCTCTTAATCCTTTCTTATTTTTATAGCGTCTTTTTTTAACGCAGATGTAAAGCACGTCTTGCGTTTGCGGTCTGAAACGAGACTCAGTGCTAAGGGTAAAGTAGATGAAGTGCAGGAGCATCAAAACTCAAAATTTAATGAAAATGGCGATCTCATCTGCCTTTTCGACGCGATATTTTATTGTAAAAAATGAAAAAAAACTTTAAATTACGCAAGTATATTTATTCAAAAAGTATTAAAAATTTTTATCAAAATATATATATATATATATATATATATATATATATATATATACAACTAATAATTTACTGTCAGTTTACGTATACCGAAAGCACCAGCCAATGAATAAAGTTAATTAAATTAATGTCCAAAGGCTATCTGAAATTGAATCAGTTGCTCTGTGGGAAGTATTGAATAAATATATACGAGCTTAGCGGGTTAAAGCCTGCATGGAAACGGATTTCATTGACAACAGTTCGAAATTATATTTCTATAAATATCGAAATATTTTGTAAATGAAAACATATAAAACTGCAAGATTTATAAATAGAAATAAAATTTAAATTTTAACCAAGCTCTAACTTTAAAATTAAACAACTAAAAGCTATTAAAACACTAACAAAAAAAAGTTGCAAATGTGCAATTTTATTTTAACTTTTATTTATTTTTATTTAATTTTTCGAAGATTTTTACTATTATTATTAAAAGACATCAGAAAAAAAGTTATTTTTATAAATATCCATATAGTTTAGTAAAAAAACGCTTTTAAAATGTTGTTTAAAAAACAACAATACTTTTATTATTACATTTTTAAAAAAACACATCAGGATTTTAAGGACACTCAAAATGTCATATAGTATTCGTGACCACGTTATATGTGTTTTGCTCTGTGGGAATGGTTGTCGGAGGAGCTGGTTTGGCCAATTATCGCTTGGTGAAAAATGGATCCCCAATGAAAGAGAGATCTCATTTTTTTCCTAAGCACTTATTGGCTAAAAGTGAATCTATAAAGTCATAACTCTGTGAAGATATTTAACACTGAACAACTTCCGTTTAAATGGGAGGGTTTTGAGCATCGTGAACAAATAAATAACAGTGATTTAAAAAACAACAATAATTAACTATAAATATAAAATTGACGGCTTTTATTTTTTCAAAAAATTATTTCGCGCCTTATGTGTCAGAATATATACAGAGAAGTGCTTTTTAAAGGCGTGCGCGTGAGGTTTATTTCGACCGAAAGAAAAACAAATAAAAAGCATTAAATGAAAAAGCTGTTTGAAGATTCTGTTTTGTATGCTGAAAATATGATTATTGATAGAAATCCTAAATGGTAATGCAGTACTAAACGATTAAATTGTTGTAGATTTTACACAACACGTGAACAAACAAAACTAATGTATTTGTATTCAGCCCAAAATAAACCAATGGGATCATTTTAGGTTAAAAATATTGATTATAATAGAAATAGAATTTTGTAAAACGCACTAAATTTGATACGATTATAAAAATAAAACACTATATAGGTATTTATCAAAATATTTTTGTATGAATATTAGCGGAATTTTGAATTTAAAATTAAAAATTAACTAAAAATATAAACAGCCTTTTTTAATTTAAAGATAACTTTTATTTCTTTTATGCCATATTTGAGCTTATTCCAAACATTTGAAATGGACTCAGGAAAATGGACGCAGATTCAGACAAAAAAAACACTAAAAAGTAGGCTAATTTTGTATGGCACAATTAGCCGAAAACGGGAAACTTAGGGCTAAAAAATACGGAACTGGAAACTTAGATCCGAAAGTTTGAAATTCCTAAAAACGTATATCTAAGCTTATAAGCTAAAGCCTAAAACTTACAGCTTCGAAAACCGGTATTCTTATAAGATTTTTATAATAAGGTGTAAATATTTTTGTTTTAATTGTACAAAACATATTTTTATTTATTAAATCACTTAATCAATCGTGTGGATTTATTAATAGTCGAATTGAAAATATGCTCACTACACCTTTGAAACTAGTAAAATCAATGATTTTACTGTTGTTTCTAACCCAGAATGGACAAAAAACAAAACAATGTTTATTTTAATTACTAAATTGATTTTTCAATTTAAGTAATTTTGTAATTTCAAAATATGCCATGACTTTTTTAGTTTTATTTCAGTGGTCTACATATTTTTTGTTTAAAGGAGCACTGTCACAAATCAAATTCCTATAACGCCCGAACCGGACTGCTCCTTTAATACCAAACCTACCTAACTCAACTTTGGTATTTAGAGTGCTACACTACAAGGCTACAACATTTTAAAATTTCAGCTGAATCGGTTCAGTATTAAAGGAGCAGTCCGGTTCGGGCGTTATAGGAATTTGATTTGTGACAGTGCTCCTTTAAACATTGCAACCTGGGTTATATTGCTTTTTTTGCTTTATTTAAATTTTTAGAATATTATTTAGGGTGATATAGAATAGTTTTAAAAGATATTTTTATGAATAAAAAATATATAAAAAGTTTATGCATTTAAAAAAAACTGCTTAAAATTTCTAAGTTTGTTAAAAATGAATTTAAAGATTATAAAAATGATCGAACATGACCGCTGTACTAAAAAAGATTTTATCATTTACTACTTCAAAAATCTAATGATTTTCACAAGTTTATGTCCTTTAAGATACTTAAGTGTGCAGACGTATATGCAACGGGAATATTGATTTAATAATATCTATTCCGTTTAGTGCCAAGATTCAAAATTATGAGAACTATTTGGTTAATGAACTCAAGTAATTTTGTGTAATAGCAAAACTATAAAGCACTAAATTTTACAATAATTATAAAAGGCAGTAACTTAGAAAAATTATTAACTTAACATAACAATTTTTTTTAACACTGTTAAAATTTATATTTTGGTTAATGATTTATTATTAATAAATATCTAATAAAATTCGTGGTACAATATCAAAGGTTTAATCTTTAATTTAAATGATTTTTGACGAAAATCTTAATCTTTTTTTCAATTTTTTTTTTCATTATATGCTTTAAAGTGACCGAAAAGAGGCCAACATTTTCTTATTAAAAAACGAGCGAAGGTGCTTTTAACTTTATATGGACCTTGATTGTAAGTTTTAAAATAAAAAAAATGAAGTTTAAAAAGCATACTTTAAAGTTATATGCATAAACACTATTTTATGCGTTTTTAGAAATACTGTGAAAATGACAAAAAAATTGAGTTTAAGCTTTTATAACTTCTAAAAACGACGGAGTAAATAAGCAAATTTCTCGGCAAATTTTTTTGCCAAATTTTTAACTTGGCACCATAAGAAATCGTTACGTATAAAAATTATTATGTTGATTCACTTATACTTTTTTAAGCTCAAAAATTTTTTTTGTTTGGGGTAATCTGTTTAGATCGGATACTACAAAAGTAAAAAGGGATCTAGTTTTCAATTTTTTCAAAAATGGTTTGTATTCACTTTTTTAGGCAAATTAACTTTTGCTGCCTATAATTTTTCACTGAGTATTTTTTTTTTCAACTTTAATGCTTTACTTTCACTATGTATGCTGGAGAGTTTGTCATGTGAATTTAACCTCTTTGACTTAACTGAATAAAGTTTTCCAAAACTGTTTGAGCTACATGTTTGAGACTCGGAGAGATTTTGGTTATTTTTTATGCCTTAATTATCGGTTATAGTCCTATAAAAATTAGTGCTTTAAGGGCACCCTTCAAAATCTCCACTTTTGACACAAGCCCCTTACATAAGCGAGTAATATACGATTTTAAAGCTCTCGACGTGCTGATTACAAAAATATGACATTTTTTGGTCTAAAGTGTCAAATAACTAAAGTTAAAAACATCTTTTGTACCCCAAAAATTAGTATGAGTGTTTTTGATGATACAGTTATGCAATTTTTAAAATTAAATTTCAAATTTAAATTTATTCTTTATATTATAAAACGATTTCAAAAAAACACAGAGTAACAATTGCTCTAAAACAACTCTACTTTTTTTCAAATTTAAGTTACAATTCATAAAAGTTAATTAAAAAAATTACTATGACCCATGATTCACCGTTTCCGTAAATACGCGTAAAAACGCGTAATGGAGTAAGGAAGCGTGAAAGGGCGTATTAATTTATAGACGAAGAAGCCTCACACGGGAGACCTTGGGAAAAATCTCATAAGCTTGATGAGTTTGGAGGCTCGCGGCATTCGGGCTTATTAAAGGAAAGTTCTCAGCGTCACGCCGAAACAAGTCGAAGTCGGCGGGAAACTTCGTATCGTCTTTACTAGAGCCAAATGAGCCCCAATCATTATAAAATACACATGACGATGACTCATTTCGTAGTTAATAGGGTGCTGTTAGAAATTTAAACTAAGTCACAGTGCCGTATATTTTTCACAGTTTGTGGCTCATTTTGTCATACTAGTGACGTTATTTATTTTGTGCGGTTCTTGATAAAAATGGAAGCGCTATCGGTCACAGGAAACAATTTCTGCGTTATAACAAAAGGAATCACAACCCACGTCGAATACACATGTATCCGACTCATTTTATATTTCACGGCGCATTTTATATAAATATAAAGAGTCAGAGTCTTGGTAAATTTATACCAATTGCGTTTCCTTCCGTAGTTGCGATAAAACCTACGGGGGGAAAATCTTCAGGATCGGTTTTATCAGACGAAGGAACGTAAAAAGAGTCACAGATCTAATGAATTTATTTTCAGCTTTCAAATCTTTCTGGCGTATTTGCTAAGATTCGCTATTGACCGAAAGCACCAAGTCGGACTTACACAAGCTTTGAATGGGAAACTAATTGGAAGCGGCTGACTTGTCGAGAAATTTCCAATAGATTTCCAAAAGAAAACAATTTTAAAGGATCTGCTGCTGGCTTTTTATCATAAAGCTTATCTTTATTCTTGAACAAACGAAGTTTTTACGTAGCCGAGCACTTTCTATGTGAGACAATACTAAAACACTAGAAAACTGGAGACAGTTTAATTAAAAAGCTAGATTTTCAAAAATTAACAAATAGATTTAATAATTAGTAGCTAAAAGTCCCAAACAATTATAGTGAATTGAACTTCGTATAAGTTGAATCAACTTTAAGCAAAAAGCTTATTTAAGAAACTAATTTAAACAATTTTTGATAAAAAAATACGACATGACAAGATATTTTCAATTGATTTCAAAAAATAACCGATCTATGACTGTCATAGATAACAATTTCTTAATTTTAGATATCCACCCGGTTTTTATGGAGTTGGTGTTCTTAAATAATAAACCTAAATTTGCTCGATTTAGGGTCGATGGAGCCTTGGGAACTTGGGCTGGAACTTGGAGCCTAAAATAGGGAACTTGGAGCCATAATGAGTAACTTGGAGCCCTAAGTTGGGAGCTTAGAGCCGAAAGTAAAAATCGCTAAAACGTTAACCTAAGCCTAATCCAACTTTTTTAAAGGCTCCAAGTTCCTATTGCTCGTGGTTCCAAGTTCTCAAGAAATTTTGATGGCTCCAAATTCCCTGTTTGTGACTCTAAAGACCTCGTACTGATTTGCTCAGTGTAAAAAAACCAAACCTTTTAACCCATTAACCTTTTTTTAAATTTTTATTAAGCTTTAATTGCATTCCCTTGAATTTTTTTTTTATTTTATCATAAAGCAAAATACGAAGGCTGTTATTACTCAGCGTTTATTGCGCAACGTAAAATCCTATTCAATAAAATCGAATGATAATTATTTTTCACAATATAGCGTGTCTGAGTTGGGACTTGATCTCGGTACTATCTTCAGTACGCAAGGCGGACGTCCTGCCACTTTGCCACATAGGCTGTTATTACTCAGCGCTTATTGCGCAACGTCAAATTTTATTCAATAAAATCGAATGATAATATTTTCACAATATAGCGTGTCTGAGTTGGGACTTGATCTCGGTACGTATCTTCAGTACGCAAGGCGGACATCCTGCCACTTAGCCACATCTTAAACTTCGTATTGCTAAAATATACTTTTCCGTGGGAAAAAACAATCATTACAATTTTTTTACAGCACACACAAATTGTCTTAAGGCTCTAATATAGTTTGCACAAGTTTATAGAGTTTTATTCATTTTACAAATTTATTGATATTAAAAAAAAGATTTTTATTGATTGGCTGATTTCATTTTCAAAAGAATATTCAAATGAACACTTTTATGTTTCCAAGGTCTCAAGACTCAAGCTACAACAATACCGCTAAGATTTAAGCTTGAAAATCTATTTTAGCCTTTACCGCTGAGGTGAGAAACATTTCCATCCCATTAAACATAATGGAAACTTAGCTAACTTTAAGAACAATTTACAATAATACATGTTAAACTTCCTTCTTCTTAATGAAATTTCCTGTTAGTTGTATAAAAAATGCATTAAAAATAATTTTAGTACCAAAGGATTTGGAAAAGAGTACAATATTTTTATACATTAATTAAGCAATGTTATAACAGAATAAAGTTTGGATGAATCTTTTTTAAGGTACATTTTTTAAAAAAAAATTTAAAGTTTAAAAAACTAACGTATATACTGGATTTGGTAAAATTTAATTTTTTTTCTGCGGTAACTGGAATAAACTCTTTCCATGATAATTAAAAACATTAAAAAAGATTATTAAAAATAACAAATAAACCGGTTTGTTTAAATTTAATATCTTGCGCACTAATTTTTATTTAAATGCTTCAGACTGAAAAAAAATTAGGTAAAAATATCTCGCTAACTTTTTGAATTGATTTTGACAATAGTATAGTTAAATTAAAACTTAATAGCCAAATTAATACTCTACAGTGATAAAACCTAAATCAACCGCACCGTTAGCAAGATATGATAAGTTAAAAAATTTACCAGTCTCATACATTTTTAACACACTTCAGTTTTTGGCAAAATGTAACAAGGCTGTTTAAAAAATTACACACGAATGCTATTGACTCAAGCAGTAATAATTCGAACTATAAAATGGTTTGTACAATCTGTAGCTATCAACGCGGTAAACATAACAGTTATTGGTTATTAAAAGATTTTACTGTTAGATTCTTGTTTTATGATTCCGAGTTTTTATTTCGCCAACAACGAAAAAAAAACATTTTAAATTTATTATTATTGTATTAATAAAAATTAAAAGTATTTTAAATTTAGCACCGCAGTCAAATATTTTGTAGACCATTAAATATTAATATTTTGTAACCCAATTTTCCAAAGTTAACCTATTTTTTGGTTTTTATAAAAGAATAATGCAAGGTACACACTTAAATAGTTTTAAAATAAAAATACATAATTTTATCTAATAGTTTAATCATCTGTTTTTTAACAATTTTTTAATAAAACAATACAATAGTTTAGGGTTGTTGAAGTCGAGGGCACTTTAAGGTGCGGTACCAAATTAAACTTTTTCTCTCCGATTGTGATGATTTTTGTAAAAACCTTACCCCTGCCCTCAATAGCTCACTAAACTTTTTTCATTAAAATATTTTTGATGGTTTAAAGGATATGACCCCCAAAGATGGCGATTCTTCGAATAAATTCTGTACTTAAAAAATTTCTTAATGAGTAAAAAATTTTAAGTTATAGAAGTTTTACTGAGACAAAGCGGGGTTTTTTAATTTAATTTGATACCTTAATTATTAAGATTGGAGCAGTATTTCTCGAAATATTACGTTTCCTGTACAAAAAACCCGCGATTTTTTTGCTAAAAATTTATAGTGTAGGCAAAAATATTGGACAAACATAATCATGATAAATCACACAGGTCAAGGTCCCTTATTCGCAAGAAATCTTTTAGAAGCTTATACCCAATTGTTCAAAGTCCCAGAAAATAACCTGCGCACCAAAGGACTTTACATGCGAGCTTCTATGCCTTTTGAAGAGAGAAAGCAACACAGCTCTTACAGAGATTTACGTAGGAAAGCATATTTAAAAAATAATGAATTGAGAGATAACGGTACCAACGATTGCAGTTATTCTGTTCGCAAAAATCGCAAAGGATGATGCTTATTTTGCTAAATTTTCTTATAATAGTAGCACAGGACGGTGGTTTCTTTCCGAGAGGGAAAACAATTTTTAAAATCATAAGGGGGAGAGACCACATCTAATATAGGCTGTCAAAATATAAAAAACACTAATTATTTAAAATGTGTCTATGCCAATGTGCGTAGTCTTTATAGTTTTGACAATCATTAAATTACTAGACAATTTACTAAACGAAAATTTTTATCACCTTTTAATTTTTAATGAAACGTGGCTTAAACCTGAGATCACTAATCAAATGCTTAATGCCAAAAACAAATATAAAATATTTCGTAAAGACCGTCCTTTTAAAGTTGGCGGTGGTGTTGCCATATTTGTAAAACAAGATATTAAAGCACGTCAAATTAACATACCTCAAAAATTTATTTCACTTGAAGTTATCGCGGTAGATTTACTTGGCGATACCCCTACTAGATTTATATGCTTTTATAGGCCTCCTAACAAGTCTTTTTAACTATTCCGAATTGTTTTGTGAGCTTCTAGAAGTACTTTCGGACACAAAATTTCCAGTTATATTATGCGGGGACTTTAACATTTTCTACTAAATTTTGGAACAATTTTTTCTCATGAGGTCAATTAGCGTCTATTTTTCAAAATGTTTTAAATGAGAAATCCTATAGCCAACTGGTTACTGAACCTACTAGAGGGCCTAATTTTTTAGATTTGATTTTTGGTAATGATGACTTACAAAGATCTAACGTTAGAGTTAGCGACCCCTTTTTTAATAGCGACCATAACAGTATTGAATTTTTATGCCGCCCACCATCCAGCACAACAAAAACAATAAATTCTGAGACAGAATTTTTTTGATTTTAACCAAGCAAATTGGGAACAAATGAACGCTTACCTTAATTCAATTAATTTTATTTGACCTTTTTCCGAGACTAGCGCGTCGGCTGAAACCCATTGGAATATCCTGAGATCTCATATAGAAAAAGCTATTGATTTATTTGTACCAAAAAGAAAAAAGAAAAACTTCCAATAAACGTGAATATCCAAAATACATTTGAAACAATTCTTATAAAAAAAGAGATTGTGGAAAAAACGCCA
>JASAMX010010345.1:0-17578 GCA_030248175.1 Microlaimidae sp. YZB2_3 | reverse complement strand
ATCAGTGTTTTTACACATATTTTATATCTAAAAAATGTGTACTTTATGTTATTCAATAAAATCTAGTATTATTCTTAAAAAAACAACAATTAATGGTCTAAAACTGTTTTTTTTTTGAAAATCTGACCCCCAACATTTGGTCGGAGATCCACCTCTAGATTTTAAACTTAGATGTTCAGTTCCAGGTCATTTACCCCGCCCTCTTTCTACAAAGTAGTTGGACGCATAGGCGGCTGGGGAGGGATTATACCCCCAAAAATCCCGATTATAGCCGACACCCCCCTAAAATTTGGGGGTAACCCGGACACCCTAAAATTTCGGGGGTCCCAGTACTAAAAATGCTTATTTGAAGTATACCCCAAAAATTTTTTTGGGCCATCCCCCCAAATTTTGGGGGTCGGGTATACCTCCCCCCTAAAAAAATCCGGAAGGCTGCTCACCTATGATTAAACGGGATATAACGGACCCTGTCGCCTAGGGTCCGACTGTCCCCACGACCCCCTAGATTTTAAAATGCCATTTACCCTAGGTAAACGCCCCTTAGCTTTATTGACCTTGTGCCTTATCTATGCTTAATAATAAAACAACAGGTGAGTTTTTGCGGTTTTGACGAATAGTTTAAATTTTTCGATAAAAAGCAATAGGTTTTCGTAAAAATCCTTTTATTTCTTACAGATAATTTACGTAGGTTTTTTTTGTAAGAAAAGTAAACTTTTTAATGGTATTCTTAATGTTTTGTCTAAAATATCTCCCAGGAACGTCGTTCCCAGGGTTTAATTTTTGACGTCCCTCCAAAATTTGGGGGTTGGAGCGGGGGTGGAGCCCCCATAATTTTTGAAAAGGATAAAAAGCTAAGCGGAAAATGTTTTTGCTTTTGGGGGTCAATTGTGGTCCAAAAACTATTTTAGAGGTTGGCGCCGAGCGATTAGTGAGGCGCTTGAAAATTTTGAATTTTTGGCCTCTGAAAACACTCAAATTTTACTATCTGACGATTTTACTATCTATTATTTTTTTTGGGATTGGAGGCGGCCGCCCCCCCCCCCCCACCACCCACTATTCTTACTTTTCCTTCCATCCAACGATTTCGGGAAGGGGGGTGCGCCCCCCTGCCCCCCTGGTTACGTGCCTGATATCTTCCGTTTCTTACTAAGAGTTTGCGGATGTTTTAAGATCTTTTTCCTAAAAACATCTAATCTTTTTTGACCTAGTATCTATTTGTGCTCAAAAATGTACAGCCTCTCAGATTAACGATTTATTCAGAAAATAAGTATGACAGCCAAAGCCGCCCGAAATCTTGGAGTAGTTTTTTCTGCTGTTTTGGTTTCGTAGATGCTTTATTGTAATAAATAATTGTTTTATAATTATTTTTGTTGGCAAAATGTTTAGAGTGTTTTGCGTAAAATGCACCCGACTGATGCCCCAGTGATTTCGGACACTATCATGCATGCCCTTCTCCAAATAATGAGTCACAGTAAAGGGAAAGCGGGCGGAGTCATGGAAGACGCCCTCATGGCTGTGTCCACGCTTATAGAAGGTATAATTTTTTTATTAAACTATATATAACTATCTTTTTTGTTTCCATGTTTCGTTTATTATTACTGTTTATTTTATTAACTGAATATAACTTCTGGGACTATTTCTTTTTCTCCTCGAAAGTTTCCGAGTTTTGTAACCAATACCAAGGCGAAACTCCAGCTATTATACCGTACCGTCTAAAAATTCTAAATCTAGAAAAATATTGGATTTTTGTTGGTCGCAATGGTGTGTCTTGAGGCTCCAATGCGGTGCTTGAGCATGGGTAAGCAGGTGGAAGGGCTTATACTTTACCCTCTAAAATTTCGAAACTGCCGACAAAGCCCCGCCATCTAAAATTTGGCTGTCCTCGTCATAAGTGGGCAGCCTCCCGGATTTTGAGCGTTTTTAGTACTAATACCCCTCAAAATTTAGGGTGGAGAGTGTCCAAGGTACCCTTAAATTTTAGTGGGAGTTGTCGGTAGGTTTGGGGATTTTGGGGGTATAATCCCTCGAACTCTCTCCCCGCCTATGGTCCTAAAATAGAGTATTTCGAGTATACCGGAAACTATTTTTGGGGCACACTCCTCCCGTTAAAAAATCTGGGAGACTGCCCACCTATACGCTGGTAACAGGCTGTATTTCCATCCCGTTTTGTTGCATAGTTAAGGTGAGAGGAAACCTCTTATATTTTTAAACGTACATCCGGTAATATTTGAACTAAAGTTTTTATTTCAATACTTTTAAATCCAATTTAATAATTATTTTATAATAAATAACAGTTTATGGGCAATGGGTTTGATGGGCAACATTTTTTAAGATGCATTTTGATATTCTGAGTAAATGCCCGAAATTAAAATGCATAGTCCGCGTCATGCATGCATTCTTAGGCTATTCTATTATATTTATCTTTATAGTCGTTGAACAATTTAATTCTGTTAGTTTTAACTTATGAGCTAAAAGGGTTAAACATTTGTTTAAATTCTTTTTCAGTGTTTTGTATTAGTTTTGAAGCAATGTGATGTTATGTTTTTTTAGTGTTGGGTGAAGATTTTAAGAAGTACATGGATGCCTTTAAACCTTTCCTTATTGCTGGTCTAAGAAACCATGAGGAATATCAAGTAGGTTCTTTGTGTTCACGGTTAACGATTTCTTATTTATAGGCAAATTACGTCATGTGTTCTTAAATTAATAAGTGTTTCCGTGTTTTCCATAATCCGAAGTATAAGTTGTCGACCCTGAGTAAATTTTTATAATTTTATTCGCTATAGAAAAAAAAATACAACAAAACAAAGCAGTTACAACAAGAATAGGATTTTTTGGCAAACAGTAAATTCCACCGACTCCGACTCCGTCCAAAATCTACCGTAATCTACCGTAATTTTTAATATTATGCAAATTTTATTCTAAGCCTAAGCTTAACCTGCACATCGATATATAATTTGCCGAAATTTGAGTCGGAGTCGGTGGAATTTATAGTGTTTGCCGATTTTTTTTGAGTTGCTAGAAAATTAATTTGAATAAACGAGGTGCAAGCAACTGAAGAAAAATTTCGAATTTCTTTTGATTTCTATAGTATTTTAGGTTTGCTCAGCCGCCGTCGGGGTTGTCGGAGATTTGTGCCGAGCTCTAGAATTGAAAGTGATGGAATACCTAGACGAAATCATGCAGCTATTAATCGAAATTTTACAAGTAAGTACCTATTTATAAATTTTTTTACTGAAATATTGAAATGTACTCCAGTAAGTGTTTAAATCAGTTTCATAGGTGCCCGAGATGGGTAACGGCTTTTTTATTACTATTTTTAGTGATTTTAAAATACCCCTCGTACCTCCCGATTATTACCTACTCCTCAATTCGTTTTTCGATTTTGAAGAGAAAAACATCGGTAAAAACCTATAAATTTAGTTTAAAAAACCTTTTTATAGCATTTTTGAGTTCTGTATTGTTTAGCACTTATTTTGAGCTCAAATTTGATAAGGGGTTATTAGCATTCCTCCCATTTTTGAGTGAAGAAGGCGTTAACCCCTTATTCCCCCATACCCTAGTTGGATAAACGTTATGGAGCCAGAGTCATTTTACGTTATGTCGTAGCAAAGACGAAAATAGTGTTTAAAAGAATTTTATTTATTTTAATAAAAATGTGCAGTGGATCAGTCAGGATTTCATTTCGGGGGGTCATCAGGGGGAGGGGAGGAGTTCGGCGAAGCGTCGCAGGTGGGGGTGTCGGGGGCCCCCGACGCGAAATTTTATATATTCTGAAAACGGCTTAAAAATCGTGTTTCTATTTTTTGTCGCGTTACCTTTCCTTTTTCTTCTTTTCCTTATTTTTGCTTTATTTCTTTGTTTTTTGAAAATTCAGTCAGGGCGATCGGGGGAACTATTCCCTCCGAGGGTGTGGTGTCATTTAGGCGCCCAAATACACTAGAAATTTTAATTCCAAATGATAGTAATTACAAAATTGAAGGGTTTTTTTATAGCTATACTGTAAATTTTTACCTTGGGTTTAAACGTTTAAAAAAGGATAATAGTGTTTTATAGTAGTTTTATTAAACATGTATAGCCTTAACTACTGAATGGGATAATCGATTTGAAATTGAAAAACTAAATAAATTGCAATTTAAACTGCCCGCGTAGCAGGAAGAAAATTGTAAATGGCCCATGTAGCGGGGGAATTTAGAAATAAGGAATAACGAAAAATAGGTACTTGACACTCCGCCTCCGACACTCCCAACACTCCGACTAAATTCTAGTCCTTTTATAACACTAAAAATTTTTCTTTGGGGGAGCGAATTTGGGGGGGTCCCCGACTACCCCGAAATTAGGGGGTGGTTGACAAATCCGCAAAATTCGGGATACTCTCTAACCTCCCCCCTGCCCAACTGACTGCGGTTACTGAATCTTATTCCCCGATACCGAGTTGGATAACGTTATGTAGCCAGAGTCATTTTAAGTTATGTTGTCTGTTGTTGTTGTCGATAACCTATTATTTCTCATATGCAGATTATGCAAGGGCAATGCGTCAAGACATTTTACGTTATATCGTAAAGACGAATAGTGTTTAATATTTTTAAAGGATCAGGAGAGTTGGCTAGCTCGTAGGCGTCGTCGGCCTCCAACACATCCTGTTTGGCGATCGGGCCCTGCTTCGCCCGCTATCTGGAAATTGTTCTGGTCACATTAACTACTGAATGGGATAATCGATTTGAAATTGAAAAACTAAGATAAATTGCCAATTTAAACTGCCCGCGTAGCAGGAAGTACTGATCCGTGTAGCGGGGGAATTTAAAGGTAATAAAAGGTAATAAACGGAAAAATAAGGTAATGAACACTCCGCCTCCGACACTCCGAACACTCCAGCTAGAATTTTTGGTCCTTTTGACACTAAAAATTTTTCTAAAGCGGTACGGTGTCCCCGACTACCCCAATTTTAAGGGGGGGGGGGGTGTCAGCAAATGCGAAATTTTGAGGGTGTTTGGTCCCCGACGCCTGCCCACCTATCGTTAACCCCTTCTCCCATACCTCGTGGGATAACGTTATGGAGCCAAGTTCTGATTTAGTTATGTTGTTGTTGTTGTTGTTGATAACCTGAAATTTCTCTTTCCTATGCAATTATGCAAAAGGTCGCTAACGCGTTATGGTCTTAGCAAAGACGAAGACTGTCATCTTTGAATCTTTTAAAGGATCAGAGCATGGACAAGTCGGCGAAGCCGCAGGTGTTTATTGGCCTTAAACATGCAGTTGGCGATTCGGCCCCTCTTAGCCACTGTCTGGAAATTGTTCTTGGTGGCTTCTCTTTCAAGCATCTCAAGCCACAGTGGGCGACAAAGTAAGTGATTCGCTAGTTCGTCCGTTTGTCCGTCCGATATTTTTTTTTCGTTTTTGATGTAAAATATTCAGCAGAATTTTAAAATTTTGAGAAATGTGTATTTATAGTAGTGATGTTCCTACCCTCCAATATCACGCTTCGCAGCTTCGGCCATTAAAAGCAGAGGGAGGTCCGGAGGTCAGCCATAGGTGAGAACGGTCCGGGAGGCTAGGGGGGTGGTTGGTTACCCGGGGTAAATCGAATTTTGAATTCTAGGAGGGGGTCCGGATCCCCCTAGCTTTTTAGGGAGGTCGACTTGGAGTGCAAAATTTTGAAATCTAGAGGGGGTTCAGGTGGGGTCCGGTGTTCAAAGCAAAACAGTTTTAAACCAAAAATAACGTTAATAATTGTTCTTTTTATAGAATAACATTACATTTTATTAAATATAAAGCGATATTCTGGTGTAAAAAGGGTGTAAAAGCATGAATATGTGTTAAAAATTCACGTTTTTGGAAGAAAATTTAGTATAAAAAAGTACCTGAAATTTTCTCGAGGGTAAGGGGGGGTCATATTTCAAATTCTAAAGGGGGGTCAGGGGTAAAAATTCGGAAATTTGGAGGGGGAGAGGGGGGCCCCTAGGTTTTCGTCTAAGGGGGGGGGTCCCAAAATTTCGAGGCTAGGGGCGAGGATGGACCCCCTGTCTCCCCATTCCCTTTCTCACCTATGAGTTCCGCCCCTTAAATAAGCGATTTGAGGCTTATTCAAGCTTGAAATACATTTTAAACTACTCATTTGTGTTTGTAGGACTATTTTTGTTATTTATATAAGTTTTGTTTTCTAAAAAACAATAGCAAAACAAAATGGCTTCACTTTAATTTTTCATGAAATTAACACAAAAATAGGGCGGAGCTCCGGAGCTTGAAGCTCCAGGGCACATGACTAATTTATAGACGTATAAACTCTAAATTCTTGCTTGCCCGCCCGTAAGTTTAAAATTATTTTTGTAAAACCGGAAGGTAAAATATTGTCCACAAAAAACAGCGTTTTCCTTCAGAATTGAAATTTTAAAATATTGTTTATTTGAAGAATAATTATGTACTTTTTCCTCCATGAAAAAATTTATTGTTATGGTTTTCGTTTGTATTTAGAACGATATAGACGCTATTGAATATTTAAATGAGCTTAGAGAGGCTTGCCTGGAAGCTTATACCGGTATTGTACAGGGCATTCGAAGCGGAAACGTTCAAAACGGGGAGCCATCTGGTAGGATTTTATAATTGTAAATATTAACAATCTTTAACAGCAAACTGCCAGTTAAGCACTACATTGTATATTCAGCGTTTTAACTAAGAGCGTTTCAATTTTAAAGGACAGATGAAGAAAAACTGATAATTTTATATTAAAAACGTTTTCGTATATTGCATTTTTTGAATTAGAACTAAAAAATAAAAAATCCGCGGATACGGGTGGTACATCCCTACTAAAAATACAACAGAACTAAAAAAAACCTCCCGTATCATCAGACTTGATTTATTTATGAAACTTATCTATAAACCAGTCTGTGGTTTAAAGGATTCATCCCCGTTAAATTCCAGGAAAACAAAAAAATTTAAATCAAATGCAGCCAACGCCTTTTTTATTTCCAATGAATCTCATTTATCGGGTTTTGCGAGAAATCCGACCGACACCTTACAAAAAATTCAAATATAAGAAAATCCTATTATTGAACTCTAAAAATAATCAAAAAATTCTAGCTATGTCTTTGTTTTGAACTTACATTACATTATAATAAATTTTAATAAATATATTTATAATTAAAATAAAAGCGCAGCGTTATTTAGTGGAAATGAAATCACTGGCTGCTCACGTACCCAGCATGATTCAACTGATCGATTTGGTCTCAGGGGAAAAGCATCCTACCGACGGTTTAATAGGAAACGCCGCCGGATTAATTGGGTAAGGTGACAAAATCCGTTGTGGCTAGGTTTTTTTATGCCAAATCGACGCCACTGGCGCCTAGAATTTCCCGCTGGCGCCTGGATTTTTTGGCCATGAACTTATTCTTTAACAGTTTTTTTAGTCAACCAGTCAAAAAAGAACACAAAATTTTTAAGGTTTCAAAAGACAAGTTTTCAAAAATTTTCTTGCGCTTCGCTTTGCTGAGCGCGTGATATTTTTAGTTTATCTACATTTTATTCATTTTTATGATATATATTTTATATAGTAAAAATCTAAAAACACCCATTATTAAAATTTAGTTTTGATTAAAACCTGAAAATAACATCCGAGAAAATCATTTATTGCTTGCAGGGATAACGCAAGAATTTTCAAAGAGCTAAAAAAATTTAATTTATCTTTAACACTAAAACGTTGAGCTTCGAGCTGTCTGGAACGGAGCCCCGCTCTACTGTTGAACAACTAATTGTGTGAATAATAAAAAAGCTATGCCTGAGATTATTTTAGTAAAAGTTTTGTAAACAAAAATTTTTCAAAACTTATTAAAGGCAATTAAAAAACTGTAAAAATGCGAATAAAATAATGAAAACACTTAAATTTAAATAAGCTTGAAATCAAATATTTTAGGGGAGGAACTTCAAAGCTCCCTCCGCTATAAGTGTCCGGAGCTCCGGAGCATGATGTGGGAGGGTAGGAACATCACTATTCTTTATGTTTTCTTGTTAAATTATATAATTCTTCAACAAAATTTTACGCATTTAAAGTTGAGTATTGAGATGGGGAAAATGAGTCGTTTTTTTAAAATTAATTGTACTACTATACAACACGAAACGTTTGACTAAAAAAGCCATCTAAAAATATGCATGTAATGAAAAAACTATAATATGTGTGCCCTTTTTGTGAACATACAAAAAATTTTATGTTATTGGCGCCTAGATTTCTGGGCTGGCGCCTAAAATTTGGATGCTAGGCGCCAGCCGGCGCCTAGGCGCTGGCAAAAAAAAAACTTTGAAATATGTGTGTACCCCCTTTTAGCATCTTAATTTTAAATCTCTAAAAAATGCTTTAAAATGCTGATAAAAAGAATTTAAAATAATAAAAAAAATAAATGGAGATTAAAAATAACGCTTGTAAACAAACATTTATCACATTTTTGTGTTAAATTAATCAAAAATGCAGATATGTGCACTGCCCCCTCCCGGTGTTTAGGGGGGGGGCAATTCCAAAACGAGGGGGGGCAAGCATAGGGGAAAAAAGAGAAAAAAGAAAGGAAAAGTGCAAAAAGGGACAAAAAAGCGAAAATAAGGTAAAAATAAGGTCTAAAATGGCTTGAAATGCATTGAAATAAGCTAAAAACTGCAAAAATTTTGCAATGATGGCGTCATAATAGGTAAAAAAATTGCGTCATAATTTTTGGGTATTTTTTCATTTTTCCGCCGGGGGGAGCAATCCTCCAATAAAGCGGGGGGGCAAATCCTCCAATAAAGCAGGGGGGCATTTTCAAACCGTGCACAGGTCTGTAGATGACATCGTTTTAGAGATTTGGTGACGTCCTACGGTGGTGAAATTCTCCCCGCTGTAGACAGAGACACAGTGAGCAACATTCTGACCAAAGGAAGGAAAGCCAAGTCCTCCAAAACCAAAACTCTGGCCACCTGGGCCACCAAGGAAATAAGGAAACTGAAAAACGCCTCCGGATAGAGGGAATTATTATTATTTTTGCGTCGTCGGGTGTGCAGGGCGTCCGGCCGGTTGGATTTGGAATCGCGCTGTCATCTCGTCCACTCCCGCGTATTTTTCACGGCTTTCAATAGTGTTTCTTCAGTCTAGGAATAGTGATCCAAAGCGGTTGATATAATATAAATCATATCGGAAAAAAAACTGGAGCCGTATTCATAAAGTTCGAGTGAATTCGGATTAAAAAAGAAAATAATAGCAAGAATTATTGGCTGTCAGAATACCATAAGCTCCGCCTTCAGCGTTTTTAATGATTGTGATTGGTCGAAAGTTTTCAGATAGCCTATAAGCAGTTGAATTTACTTTTTTCTTAACCCGAAGTTAATTGCGCCTTATGAATGTGGCTTCTGAAATCCGGCGATCGCCAGCGAAGTTTTTTTTTAAAATCGGTTTTAAAGGGGCTGGATCATAGGTGAAGGTGGGAGGCCTACCGAATTTTAAGCGGGGTATACCCAGAAAATTTTTTAAAGGTTATCTCCATAGGTGGGCAGCCTCCCGGACTTTGGGGGGTATATCCGACCCCAAAATTTGGGGGGTGTCCCAAAATAATTTTTTGGGGTATACCTGATATACCCCATTTTTAGCGTTTTTAGTACTTAAGCCTTCCAAATTTTTGTTTGGGAGAGTTCCGGGCTACCCCTAAATTTGGGAGGGGTGTCCCGAAATTTTTTTGGGGTTTACCTGAAATACCCCATTTTTAGTGTTTTTAGTACTGGGACCCCGCAAATTTTGGGGGAAAATGTCCCGGGTACCTCCAAATTTTAGAGGGAGTGTCGGCTATAATCGGGATTTTTTTTGGGGGATACATATAACTCCCACCTCCACCCCCTACCCGCCTATGGTTATCCCTAAGATACCTCATTTTTAGCGTTGTTAGCACTGGGTCTCCCCAAATTTTACGCGTCCATGGTACCTCCAATCCAAAGTTTATGGGAAGGGTTGTATTGTCAGCAGTTTCGAGATTTTTTAAGGGGAGAGAGATACAACCCCCAACTTTTTATGAGTAAAAAACCTAATTTTAGGCAAAACACTGTTTACTGCATTTTTAAGGGTTTTATATTGCTAAAAGCGTTCATTTAAACCTCGAAAATCAAGCTCGTGTTGGTGTTGGTTGAAAGTCCTTTTTGAAGACATTCATTCAACTTTCCGAAATGGGAGGGGGGTTAGGGCGTCGTTTACCTTTTTTTCAAACTCCGAGAAATTTTAACCTTTCGTGGAATATTTTTAGATTAGGATAATGCTTCACTGCCGTGTCGCCAGGTTTTTCTTTATTATTTTGTTTACAATTATAATAGATACAAAATGTCGGTGACCTTTTATTATCTTATCCGGTGTAACTCAGAAGCAGATATTTTATAAATGAATGAATAATTTTACGTTTTTTATGTTAATTTTTGCAGAGCAATCATCCAAACTGGCGAGTAGAAGTAAAATAAATCTATTTAAATGTTCACCATAATCAAAAGTGATATGTATAAAAATTATAATTAACCCGAAATAAACTAAAAAACTTCAATTTTCTGTTGCTCAATATGATATTTTTGGTTGTTATAAAATGTTAAACTATCGAAGATTAGCACTAATCTAAAAAACATCTACATATCAGCGGTGGTATGCTGAAGGTTTAATCCGACTTAAAGTTAATCTGAGATTAGCGATTGTCGACACACAGTAAACATACTAGCAGTATTGATTAGATAATCTAGTTTAACGAATTTAATCTGAAATTAAACCTAATCTCAGATTAAATCGTCACTAACTCGAGATTAAATTGTTAATTTATGCAAATTTTTAAACCACCTCCGGAGGTGGATTAAAAATTTGCGGGCTTTTCCTGCTAATCTCGAATTAATGATGATTTAATCTAAGATTAAGTCTATTAACTTCGTTAATCTAGATTATTCAATCAATACTGTTAGTATGTTTACTGTGTGTCGACAATCGCTAATCTCAGATTGATTTTAAGTCGGATTAAACCTTTAGCATACGATCCCAGATTTAAGTTTCGCTTTTTGGTTTCACAAACAATTTGAAACCCGAAAAAAACTGGTTTGGTTTTTGAAGTGTAACACATTTAGATCTAGGTGGAATGAATTTTTGCGGAAAAAAGTTTTGTACTCTTGAATGAAATTTCAGCAAGAACATTAGGTGGGAATCTCAAAACTTTTCTATTTATCGACAAAAATTTTTTTGAAATAGTATTTTTCCAGATCGAGTTCAGTTAGACATGATTATAAATATGGTATGAGTGTAAACGTCTTCTTAAAATTTCTTGAAACACATTTTTTAATAGATTTTTAAAAAAATTAAATAGTTAAAATATTTTTTACCGTTCCAAGGCACGTTTTGGTAAATAATAGTATTTTTTAATATGTTTTAATTATGTTTTTAATTTATTAAAACTATAAAAACTTAATGCAAGCAGAATAATATATCAAACAGTATTTTACGTTTAAATAAGCTTTAAATCGATCATTTTAGGGGCGGAGCTCCGCATGAAAAATATTGAAGCTTTCAATTTAGCGGGAAAAATTGGCTTACCAATGTTTGTAATGTTTTAATGTGCTGTGGGCACACTAGTACTGAAATCTATACAAAAATATTTTAATTCCTAATCTTGCATATCGCTCTTTAGATAAACTAATTTTAAAATTTTAATAAGTAATTGTTGCATTAAGTATACTCACTCAACTGCACATATTATTATTTCAAAGTCTATAAGAATCCGTTAAAACTCGCTATAACACCTAGTTGATGTAAAAACTATTGGTTTTTGTGTCATTAATTTTTGCATTAAATTTTCAATTATTTTTTTAAATTTTAATAATTTGTAGCGTAAATTTTTATCCCATTAATATTACTTGTTTAAGATTCCTTGTGGATATTATTGTTTTGTGTTCTAATTGATTTAATGTAATTTGTTCCAATAAGCGCTCCAAATTGTTATATTTTTTTCTTTTTATGTAGGTACTTTTTTATTATTTATGCCGTTTGTTTGGCGTTAAATACGGGTGAGCGCTTCTTCGATATAAGTTACAATAAGTTTTGCTCGTTGATGTTTTTATTTTGGTTAAAATTATAAGTAATATAAAAAAAATTCAAAATATTGTTCATTTGGATGATTAATAATGAAAATGAAATTAACGCTGAAATCACGGAGTGCGGTACAATAGTAATAATTTTCCTATGCTGAACTGTAGTGTTTGGGTTTATTGTAGCATAAATCGGGTTCTTATGATATCAAGAAAATAGCGTTGACCTTTCCCCTCTCCCCTAAAATTTGTGATTACCTACTTAGGTTTTGGGTTAACCCCCCCCCCACCAACTACCAACCAGCTACCTCTTTTACGAAAAAAAGAGTAGCAGGTACGTTTTTAAAAACTCACGAGAGAGAAAAATTTAAGAAGTAGAAAGACGGGGGGGGGGGTGCAAAAATTATTAAATCTGGAATTTAACAATTAAAAAAACTATAGTTGTACTAGAAGTAGTAACTATTATACTGTAGTTTTTCCGTGATTTCAACGTTAAATTAGCCTAAAATTTGACGGCGCCCGGAAAAAATACATTCTGCAAAATATCTGCGGAAAGAATATCTTCTAAAGGCTTTTAAATTCTCAACTAAAGAAAACTTTTTGTTCCTAAGCCTGAACGAAACCTTAAAATTAAGCTAAAACGACATAAAAAAGTTTAAAAAACATTTAAAAGTTTTCAATAATACTGAATAATTTACTGCTGAAAGAAGATATTTTTTCCGGAAGATATTTGGCAGAAGGTATTTTTTCCGGACACCAAATTTGACTGCAATCTGACATTTGTTAATTAAACGCCTTACCATCCGGCTAAAAATTGTAAACACTTGGTTCAGTATGTTAACTAAAGGTATGGTTCGATGAAGTTTGACGTTCGTTTAGTTAATAGGGTGAAATACAAACAAAATTAAGGGTTAAATAATGAACGAAAATTCTAACCCGATTGAGCTGTTTACAATTTTGAATACGACATGGCTAGGGGCGTAGCCAGGATTTCGGAAAAGGAGGGGGGTTGTACTCCATACAAATTTTTCGAAAGGGAAGGAGTTGTAGGGGGTTGTTCTCCAAATTTTCAAAATACCGTAAAAAAGACATTAAAAAGGTAAAAAAATTTTGCGCTTCGCGCTAAGTGATTCTTTTTGCTGTTATTTACATTGTTTTTTTAAGTTAAACTTAAAAAGTTTTAGGTTTAAAAAGGTATAGCGTTTAAAATCGTGCGACATCACGAAAAAATTTTCAAAAATTGTCTTTGAAATTCATTAGAAACATCACTTAAAATTTGTAAAAAATAAAGATATAAATGTCGAGCGCTGAGCGGAGCGAAGCGCGAGAAAATTTTTTAAAATAGTTCTCTTAGGACCCCCAAATTTTTACCTCCGCCAGCCCAAAAGGGGGGTTACAAGCTACAACCCCCATAACCACCCTGGCGACGCCCTTGGGCATGGCCGACTTAATGCAATGGAAACCCCAGTAATATTTTGTTAAAAAAACGTTGAAAACTAAAATTTCACCTAAAGTTAATTTTTCAAATATTGCTTCTGAAAAATAAATTTTTTATCCCGATGTTATAAAGCATCCACTAAACAATTGATACTAGATGTTTCAAATAATTTATAAAATATTTTACTAACAAATGGTCAGCTTATTTCAGTGCACTTTTTAATGCTTTAGCTGTGCCTGGCAGTGCAGGTCCTGCACGATGCGAATTCTAAATAAATAAACATTAGAATCTGTAAAAGTACTCTATTAAATAAATGAGTAAAATAAGTTCAAAACAAGCTTGTTACGATAGGTCCTTCTTGCATTTTGGACTAATTCTAAAATAAATTTTAGTTGCTCAAAATGTAGTTAAATAATTTCTAAACACTAAAATTCATTTTATGTCTTCTTATAGCTCTTAGCAGTGGTTGGCTTAACGCACGTTCTCCACATCGCTAATACAAGATAAGCTAAACAATCGTTGTAAAAAAATATTGTTATCCGAAACCAACATTGCACATTAAAAAACAAATTGTTGCACGTGCACGAAAATGAGTTACTTAAAAAAAAATTTTGTGTAAGCTAGGGTAGTGCATTTAATTTCGGCACTTTTCCCAATTGGGCATTTTTGATTTTGGACTATATCTTTGGTAATCCTGGACGGAATATGACGTTTGATAGCTGAAATAGAGTTAATTATATTTAGATGACAGTCGTGAGCTGTTTATTTGTTATGTTGTGATATTTTCATGTGAAACTGTGTGATTTATAAAAAATAAAATTGTGACTCGTTTTTAAAACATGGGCATTTCATGATTACGCAATAAACTGGTTTAAAAACTAAACTGTCCAGGTAAAATTTAATCTATTTTCAGAATATTTAGTCCCCGTGGTTCTACGTTACGTCTGTGGTGAGCAATCGTTATTAAATAAAATCGTGTAATTTCGGCACACATATTGCTGTAGGTAAAAACGGGTTGAATTAAGTCGTCGGGTGTTAAATTGTAGTTGTAAATAGTTAAAAGACAACGTCGAAATGTGTAGGGGTCTTAGCACTGCACTTAAACTCGATTAAGGGCGTTCTTTTAAAAAGTGCCGAAATTAAATGTACTTTTTTCCTAAATTTTGCTCATTTTGATACCATTTCGTATTTTAGCTGTAACTTTTTGCCAGTTACACGTTGAACGACAAGTAGAAGCATAAATTAAAGAAAATTGTCTGGAGATAATGATAGGCTTTTAAATTTTTAAAAATGATGATTTTTTTGACTGAGAAACAATCGATTGTTGTTTGTAAAGTGCCGAAATTAAATGCATACATTTAATTTCGGCAATTTTCCGTTTTTTTAAGAACTGATTTAATTAAGAAAAAGACAACTTTCGTGCAGTGAAACTTTTATGACGCAACGCAGTATCGCATAGCTTCAAAATGAGCTATCAAACATAAAAATCGGGCCATACAGTGAAAAGTTACATTGGAAAAACGAAAAAGTGCCGAAATTAAATGCACTACCCTAATATGAGAAAAAATTTTCCTTTGGTTCAGGAGATATGACAACACCCCCCCCCCCAAAAAAAAAAATTGTTTTTTTTCTCGACAAATCTGTACTTAAAAGATTGCTCAATGGGTATAAAAATTCAAGTTACAAAATAATGCACTTGAGGAAAGCCGCTTTATTTTACTTTAATTTGATAGCTTGATTGTTAAGTTTGTCGAGATATTGCGTTTCTCGTACAAAAAAACCCACGATTTTTTTAAACGACGGCAGTTATTTGATTTAGTTAGCTCAACATTTTTGCCTACACTTCGTATTTTTAGCGAAAAAATAGCGGGTTTTTCGTCATGGAAACGCAATATCTCGACAAATACTGCTTTAATCTTAACAATCAAGGTATCAAATTAGAGTAAAAAGTAGCTGCTTTCTTTGAGTGCATATTTTCTAACTTAAATTTTTATACCCATTGAGCAATATTTCAAGTACAGAATTTTCGAAAAAAATCATTTTGGGGGCAAGGGTAAAGTTTTTACAAAAAAAATCATCAAAATCTATGACAAAAAGTTTGACTCCACGCCGCATCTCTAAAGAAACAAAGATGTACAGTCCACAATTAAGGTGTTTTATGAGTGTACATGATAATTATAATTTTAAAGTTTTTTTTGTTTTTATTATGATAATTAAAGTAAATATTTAATTTTATGGAGTTTACTTAAAAAATAATTTATTTGGAAAGATTAGCGTGTCCATATTTTGCAGTAGTCCATAAACTATCTTTCCGTTGACCTCTAAATGGGTTGTTCTTGAAGAATACCAAATTTAGAGCGTCTAACCTAAATGATATGACGTTCAGTTGAGCGATACAAGGTTTAAACTAGTAATCTCCAGCCTCAGTAACTTATTGACTTATTAACGTGCTTTGTTACACAATGGCCCGACATTTTTACATTAAAAATCGCATTTATAAGGCGTCATATTTTTAAAACATCATAACAACGGGAGTTACATCGATTTTATTATGCGCTAATCGGAGCGCTGTCGTCTCGACTGGCTATTTTCCGTCCAGGGCTGACTGATATATCGCTACAGCGGAATTCTTAACCCTTTCTGATTGGGGAAAACGCGCATCACCCTTTCCAATTTTCAAAAAGGCGTCTGAAACTGTAAACTGTGCAGGCGTCTGAAACTGTGAAGTGTGCAAGTGTAGTCGATACTAAAATGCCGCGGAACCGCACCTTCCGGCCGCCGTTATACACTGGCTGCGGACGCGATACACACTCCCCGTCGTAGTTACTGTGACACAATGAGTCAAATGCGTCGTAAAATACTCGTAACTGTGATTCTTTTTATAACTTAACACACAATTAATTCATATAAATAAGATGAGTCAGAGTCACGTTAATTTCATACTGTTTGTGACTCTTTGTATCAGAGTAACGAAACGATGCCGTCTAATAGCAAACAAAAAATGTTAGGTTAGTTAGCTGAGCATACCTAAAGTTGCAGATAAACAAAATAATAAAACAAAAAACATAAAAATCACGTGTTTCTGTGCTTCCCCGAACACGTAATGTACAAATAAGCATAATAGTTGCACGTCATCAGCGGGGGCTATTATACTTATGTTACAAATTAGAATAAACTACTAAGTTATTTTATAATTTTTTGTATAAATTTTTACATTATAAAACAAATATAAAAACAGTTATTAGATTAGCATAAAATACAAAATGCTTATTTTATAAGTTTATTCTAATACATGCAATGAAAAAACAAGCAGTGGTTTGAGAAAAATAAAGTTTATATACAAAAATACTTAACTAAAACTTTTTAAAAAAATATAACTTTTTATTAAAAATTTTTTAAAAAATTATTAGAAATAATATAAAATAAAAATTGAGATAAATGACAATTT
Source organism: Microlaimidae sp. YZB2_3 (assembly GCA_030248175.1). NCBI lineage: Eukaryota > Metazoa > Nematoda > Chromadorea > Desmodorida > Microlaimidae > Microlaimidae sp. YZB2_3. The sequence continues at coordinate 647 of JASAMX010010345.1, read as the reverse complement.
AAATATTAAAAAAAAAAAAAAAATACAACACGCCAAAATAATAACATTTTTAAAAAAATTTCTTAAAAAATTAACACGCGTGTAAATAAAACAAAAAGCAGTATCTTGTAATGCATTACAATCCATGTTTTACTGATTTTACACATACAGGCAGGCAGGGACGTAGCCAGAGTTTCATTTTGGGGGGGGGGGCGGATTGTAGTACAAAAAAAAATTTCGGGGGGGGGGCCGCCCCCCCCCCCCCCCCCGGGGGGGGGGGCAGAGCCCCCCCCCCCCTTAATTTTTGAAAACGTTAAAAACCAGGGATAAACGTAGATAAAGCTGTATAATACACTGTTTTTGGCCTAATAACCTATTATCTAATGTTTTTAGAGGTAAAAACATGTTTTCTTAGTTAAAAATTACATAAGCACACATTGGCAGAGCCTGGATTTTACAAAAAAGGAATTTAGAGACGTTAGTTTCAGACCGCTTGGCTAAACCCACATTGTAAATTATAGCACATGAGCAGCATCTCGGCTCCATGTTTTCTAGGGTACTTACCTATATGAAAAAAATCCGAGCCAATGCTATAGGCGGCAGGAAAATTTAGGAGGGGGGAGGTACATAAATCAACCAATATGATTGTTTGTTCTGCTTTCTGTGTA